>JAQGAE010002225.1:0-18739 GCA_034696685.1 Julus scandinavius | reverse complement strand
TGGATGAAGATCAATGATAAAATGAAGATTAATACTTTGTGTGAAGGCCTTTTGCATTAATTATTGCTTGCAACCTTGTAGGCATCAATTCCACAAGATTCGCAGTAATTGCAGGACTAATGTCTTCCCAAGAAGACTTCAAGATATCAATGAGTTCCTGTTTTAAACGACATTTTTTTCCGAATTTTTCTCTCCAAAACTGCCCATAGGTTCTCTATGGGATTGATGTCCGGTGATTGTGGAGGAGTCTGCAATAAACGTGGTGCATAATAAAGAAGCCATTACATGGTTTTGCGAGTTTTGTGCTTAGGATCATTGTCTTGCTGAAACAGGAAATTCTCTGCAATCCCAAGCTTTTCAACACTCCTTTGCAAATTACCATGCAAAATTTTGATGTACCCATCAGCATTTAAAATGCCTTCAATGATGACCAGTTCCCAACACCGGCGGAGCTCATGCACCCCATACCATCACACTTCCTCCTCCAAAATTCACAGTTGGACAAACGTTTTTTGGCCAATAATGCTGTTTTTCTTTAGCCATACAAATTGTTTACCATTCGAGCCAAAAATGTTGAACTTACTCTCATCAGTAAACGCATCCAAAAATGTTTGTCCAAATGTTACGTTTGGAGGAGGAAGTGTGATGGTTTGGGGGTGCGTGAGCTCCGTTGGTGTTGGGGAATTGGTCATCATTGAAGGCATTTTAAATGCTGATGGGTACATCAACATTTTGCGTGGTAATTTGCAAAGGAGTGTTGAAAAGCTTGGGATTGCAGAAAATTTCCTGTTCCAGCAAGACAATGATCCTAAGCACAAAGCTTGCAAAACCATGGAATGGCTCCTTTATTATGCACCACGTTTATTGCCAACTCCTCCACAACAACCGGACATCAATCCCATAGAGAACTTATGGGCAGTTTTGGAGAAAAAAATTCGGGGAAAAAGATGTCGTTCAAAACAGGACCTCATTGATATCTTGAAGTCCTCATGGGAAGACATTAGTCCTGCAATTACTACAAATCTTGTGGAATCGATGCCTAGCAGGTTGCAAGCAATAATTAATGCAAAAGGCTTTCACACAAGGTATTAAACTTCATTTTATCATTGATCTTCATCCATGTGTATGAATACTTTTTGTCGAGCCTTATCTCGTTTTTATTTTTTTAAAAGGTTAAACAATGACAAATATTTGTAATTAATTGTGTAAATTGTATTTATATCAATTACTGTGAAATGTATATTTCAGTTTCTCTCAATCCACATTACAAATTGTCAAAACTGCAAAAATGCTGGTGTATGAATACTTTTTTTGACCACTGTATACATTTTTTTCCACCTAGGATGCATGAAAAGTGCCCAATTCCAAAAGTTACCCAACACAGAGTTGGGTAACTCTGGCGCAGAAATAAATGGGAATATTTTTGTTTGAAATTTGGTAATATAATCAGTCAGTTTAGGGACGTAATTATCGAACACGATTTCGGAATTCCAAAAAGCCTACTCAAGGCATCCACAGTTGAAAACCACGTGATGTCATCAGTAACTGTAAGTTCATTAGCAGGCTATTTCGAAAATTGCTGTATAGCATGGCGGCCTTTAAGACTGCCAAGTTGTCCTGATTCCATTCGTTTAGTTCAGGAAATTAAGATTAATGTCAAAAATTCAATATTTTGACTACTGTTTGTACTTCTGAAATTTACGATTGTTTTTTTATAAGGGCATTTTTGCATTTGGAGCATTGATGCCATTGCATTTGGTTTCCACCAGAAATGGCTTCCTCAATGGGGTCTCATGGTCACCGCACCACGGGGTTGCTCGTTGTCCAACCAGAAAGGCAGTATAACGTCATGCATGGTGCGCTCGAGGAATGTTGGCCTGCTTCTTCTGACTTGCTCACCTTGCCAGATCACGTGCCTGGCTGCTCAGCTGTAAATGGCTACAACAACCTCTTGGAAGACGTGCTGCTGCTCCATTAAGCTGCCAACCTTGGTGTGATCGTTGTCCTCTGCACAGTTCCTTATGCTAAGTTTATCTCGAGCTGTGTAGAGGTGATGTCCCATTCTCGAATTTGTCGTTTACAGGGTCTTGGGTCGATTCCTTGCTAGATAGTGGACAGGAAGCATTTTCAGTTCTTGAGCTATCTTTATTTCTTTTTTTTGTAATTTTATGAGATCTAACTTTGCTTTTTGACAGATGCATTAGCAATGTCTTCCACGTTGTCATGTTCTTCAACCATGATGTTGTCTGGTATTCCTGCAGTGCCGCTTTCACACCTGATAACGATGCTGTTGCCAGATCCTCTAACAATGCCATTGTCAAATCCTCTAATTCTTGCTGTTGTAGTTTTATGTGATCTAACATCGCTTTTGCTAGATGTTTTATCAATGTCTCTCGCGCTATTTTGTTCTTAAGCGATGCCATTGATGTCTGGTATTCCTGCAGTGCCGTTTTCACACCCGCTAACGTTGATGTTGCCAGATTCTCCAACAATGCCATTGTCAAAGCCTCTTAATTCTTGCTGATGTAGTTTTATGTGATCTAACAGTGTCTCCTTCTCTGCCATGTTCTTCGGCGATGTTGTTGTCTCACATCTGCAACGATAACGTTGTCCGTCCTTCCAACGATGCTCAACATGCTGTTGTAGAATCCTGCAGCAATATTATTGCCCGTATCTTGAGCAATGCTATCACTTGGGCAGTTGGCTATCTGACTTTGGCCCACATATGGCACATACGCACATTAGATTCAAGTAGCTCTGCCAAGGTCCACAAGTTGAGTCTTTTGTGAAATGGGAGCAAATGCAGCTTGCACAGGCCTGCCAAGATGGACTGCAAAAGCAACTTGCAGTTAAAACCTCCTTTTTTCTCCAGCACTTATACAAGCCCCATTGCAAGTAGGTCCAGCCAATTAGAAGACGTTATTTTAAAAGCTGGGTCAGCACATGTACAATGTCCCCAATTAACTGATTAAACTGCAGACATCTGCGAAATTTTGTGGTCTGTTTAACGTTGTCTTGGCTTCATATCTGCATCCGATGTTAGTTTGGTAGATATTAGTGTTACCAATTTTCCTAGATTTTTAGTTCATAAGGTCCTAGGTTTGCCTTAACATTGCCAAATTCTGGCATCAGTTGGGCATGTTTTTACCATGGAGACTTTAGCCATGTTTTCATATGAAACTGTCCATAGTGGATGTCTTCTAATCATTTCATATGCATGGTCCTTCAAGGTTCAGTCAGTATTTATACTTGCCATATCTAATATGGTCCTTATTGGATCTTCTGCTTTTACCATGCAGTATAAATGCTCTTTCTTTTCTTGGGCACGTAACCTGTGATTAAAGTTTTTTTTTAGGTTTTGCCTTAATTGCCCATTACCTTTTCTATACCTTTCAACTCTGTTTTTGGGTGAATTGTCCTTATGGGATCATGGCTATTTAAACCATTTATATAGATTTTTTTCTACTTATTTTTTCTAGAACTTGTCTTAATCTGGGATTACCCTGATTTGGATCTATTTCTATCCCTATTGAACTTACCAAAATTGTGAGATTATCATGGACAGTTTAGGTCAGAAACTGTCGTGAGCTGAGTCCTTACTGGACCTGGTGTGGTTTAATTTGAGATTCGGTCTTTCTCAGTTTTTAGGTTTGTCCATGTAGTTCTTAAACTGTGCCTTTTTCTCAGTGTCATTTAATTTTGTCCTGACCTGAGCAAGGACATAAGAGTACAATTTTTCACACGGTTGTGATGCTCTCAAGAAATCTCGATTACTAAGGCGTTTGCTGGCTACGGTTAGTTTTGTTTTTATTTTTACTTTGATTCCCTTGAAGTTGTTGATGATGTTGCATAATTTGGCATTGGCCTTGGTGGCCATCTTTCGGCATTGCTTGCTCTTCTGGCTCGAGGTCAGCGTGGGCGATTGTGGATTTCTGGGAAATCCAATCAGTCGTCGCCTCCTGAATCTACAACACCCCTGCGGTAAATTGCAGGGACTGACTGGCCAAACATCAAGACACAAATCTCCATCCATGAAATGCCAAAGAGTTATTGTTGTCGTCCTCTGTGCATTGTTGCTCGCTGCAAGGTGGGAACAATGAAGGTAGATTTTGTTTTTTTCTACAATTTTTGCACACCCAGAATACTTGGCCAAGGTTTGGCAATTGTGCGAACTTGCTACTTTTGCGATTAAGTATTTGGTATTGATTTGCAGTAAATTGTCATGGACAGTTGCAGGCTGCTGTGGGTATTGACTGGCGACGACAGTGTCAATTATGGATTTCTCCTGTGCATAATATAGTCACTTTAGTTATGCTTGTGCATTATTATCGTTACTGGTGGTCCATGCATTTCTGTACTCGAAATATTTGATTTTTGTAAGAGAAATTGAGGTGTACTGACTGGAACTTTGAGTATACATTTTTAGGTAAATTATTATAGTACACATTTCCTTTAAATTCTCATTTTTAAGCCAAAATTGTTCAACTAAAATTTCTTGACATGAGCCAAATGAAATGTTGCATTTCTCTTCCATTTCACGGATTATCGGTCGATGATTTCATTGCACGAGAATGTTTACTCTGGCAACATGATCGCCGTCAGTCGAAGTTGATGGGCGTCCTGAAGGAGGATTATCTTCTGACGATGGCTGGCCTTCTTTAAACGTCTTGTACCCACAAGTGACACCGTGATCGACCCGACCATTCATCTCCAAAAGCCTATTGAAACATCTGAAAAGTTTTACCCAACTTGACACAAAAACCCGTTGCTCATCTTTTTGTTTCATCTGTCAAAAGATGACAAAATCGCCGAACATGAAAAACTTGTCTTACAAAAACGTCTATTACTTCACAATAAATAAAGTTGTACACTTCCCCGACAGTTAGCTGATCAAAAAGTTCCAGGAGTTTTTCATCAGCCCTCGTATATGGTGTTTAATTTTCATGTTATGGAGTTAATGTGAATAAAACTTTCTACAAATTATAATAACGGTTCTACCTTGGTTTTGCAAATGTTCCAGTATTATTTTAGATTTCATAACTTGTGTGGTCTTTAGGCTTTCGCTAAGTCTGGCTATTGGGGACAGATCCTTTATAAATTCCATAACGAGCAGCGATTTGCATTGCCGAAATTCTCGGTTTCAATTGTTAATGCTGACTGATTTGTTTCAGCATCTCTTCTCCAGTTTGTTCCAGTGTTAAAATTTTTGTGACTTTATTTTCACAGGTCTGCGCTCCAGACACTCCACAAGGCAAGTGCCAAGGCCCGGGAGAACAACTACTTCATGGGAGGGCTTACGCATTCCTGGATCGAATATTATGAGAAAAAGATTGCTTCGGACCGATCATGCCTCAACGAATGGTACGTACATGCCCCTAGTAGTTGACAGAACTAAACCGTTAAGCCTCTTGCTATCTGCACTGCACATTAGACTTCCTCCTCCCCCCTTTCTCAAAAGAGCAGACAACTAATAAATTAGTAATAATGCCTTACCTTGACTCTTTGTAGGCACTTGATGGACAACCTGGAGACGAGGAGGCCGCCCTCTCCAGACTGCTGTCGGTCTCGGTGAGTTCCTCATTATGGCCACCTTGCACAATTTCAGATAAACGTTCATGGATTATTAGCTGTTAATGTCTATTCTGTTTCATTTTTGTAGGCCAAAGGAGAGGGAACTGACAGAGCAGGACATCCGGGGAAAACTGAAAGAGATCATGATGACTGTGGATCTAGATGAAGTGACCAGCAAATACGTAAGTTGTCCATATGGGCGACCCGGTGGAAAATAGCTATGAGATTTTGGAAACTTTAAGTTTGTTTTGCTGATTATTGTTAATTTTCCCTGTTTAAAATCTTCATGATAGTTTTTATGACAGTAAAACTTGCATGCCAATGTTTTCCTCGCCTGTAAGTGAAACTGTATTTAAAGTATTGCAATTGAGCATATGTCCATGCAACTTTAGAGACTGAATTAAACGTTCTTTCGATGTCAATTTATAAGTTGGTGTATTATCGGCGCTTGGTCAAACTGATCATAAATCCGTTGACCTCATCTTGGATAATACTAAGAGCAGTCCATTGTGGTTTTCAGATCCGCTCGCGATTGGAGGAGGTTCTGGACATGGACCTGCAGGAGTACAAGAGTTTCATCGACCAGGAAATGATCACCATCCTGGGCCAGATGGACAAAGCTACCGAAATCTTCGATCACCTATATTTAGGCTCGGAGTGGAATGCTTCCAACTTGGAAGAGCTGCAGAAAAATGGGTGAGCAGTTAGTTTGTTCGGCCGAAGTTTTTTTTTTTTCCTTGTTGGATTTTGTGCAAAATTTTAATGTTTTATAATTTCAAGGGTTGGGCACATCTTGAACGTGACGAGGGAAATCGACAACTTCTTTCCGGGAATGTTTGATTACCTGAACATCCGTGTATATGACGATGAGGCCACCGAGCTCCTTCGACACTGGGACACCACATACAAGTTCATCACTAATGCAAAGTAAGCATTTCTCATGATCTCCCATTTGCCCATGGAGGAAAGGGAGTGTAACATGGTGTGTACATGACATAGTGGGGCACAACACAAATGACTTGGGTTAACCATTAACCTATGAAAGGGCCATATGAAAAGTTTATGCATCCTTACAATGATACAGTTCTCATCGTTTCTCAGTCACATATCTCATTGGAAATTTAAGCAACTTTTTTTTACTGTTGTATCTCTTTAGAGACCAAGGGTCAAAAGTTCTAGTCCACTGCAAGATGGGCGTCAGCCGTTCAGCATCTGTGGTAAGTACCCTCGTCATGGCAGACCTTTTTGTTTTTCCTCTCTACTCGTGTAATTGTTTTAACCATCTGTTGTTCATCCACGGCAGGTCATCGCATATGCCATGAAGGCGCATAACTGGAACATGCAGAAAGCTCACAAGTTTGTGAAGAACAGACGAACTTGCATCAAGCCCAACACAGGCTTCATGAGACAACTGGAGATCTACCAGGGTATCTTGTGTGCCAGGTGGGGCCAACAGCAGTTTTAATTAGTTTTATTGTGCTTTATATTGTAACAAGTCTCATTCAGTTTGAATCGAAGGGGAATCTGCTGATTCATTATTATTTTACCCTGTCGGTGATGACTTTAGGATCACATTTAGCATTTTTGTCATTTGTTATGGGTTTTTTTTGCAGCAAGCACAGGCATAACACTCTATGGCGATCTAAGTCTGAAAACAACCTTAAGATTCAGCCAGAGGAGCGCCAGGACTTGGCCACTGCTTGTTGCCAGCTGGAGGAGCCCCAGAAGCCGGAATCTGCATATTTGGAAACTCCCAGCCATTGGTTAACTCCAGGTCACCGGCCCAAGTCCTGGTCACCGGACGACAACATGGCGGACATGCTGTTTCCAGCAGCAGGTAATGTGCGAGTTTGTCACTAGTAGGGCTTCTTCTATATTCAGTATTAAGATTTGAGAAAATTTGTGAAAGAAAAAAAAAGTTTTAGTTACACATGTTATTACCTTAAGGAAAATCTAGATATTTGTTTCCAGGATTTTTGAAATCAAACTTCAGACTAATATGTGATCTGCATCTCCCACAGAATCGCCTGACGAGACCACCCTGTCCAAGGAGAATGCTCCAGATGCACTGACTAGCCCCGCCCCTGCCCCCACTGTTAAGTCCAAGAACCATGTATTGCTGACGTGCCGGGATGCCAAGACCTACAGCGTGAGCCCCAACAAGGCGCTGCACCTGGACATGCCACCCTCACAACCTGTCGACCCAGCTAGTGCTGTCAAGTTCCAGATCGGCGACGACGAGTCTCCAGTCTACGAGTGCCGCAACCCCATCTTTGCCGAGGGTATCAGCCCTGATGAGGAGGGCTCCGAGATCCTCACTCAGATCGGTCCTGTGCCGCGCGTTTCTTCCATAAAGGACCGCATCAATGAACTACTGGAGTCACACGCACAGCTGTCGGAATTGCGGTTAGGGCCCAACAGAGAACGCCTCGACTTGCCTGAGAACACGGGCCTGGTGCTCAACTTGACCAACCAATTTGAGTCAGTGTCCAAAAGCAACCCTACATCCCCTGTCGACGAGAATGGGCCGGAGGTGAGAGATTTTCTTTCTTTAATTGTGAATCGATTAGTTTTGCTAAACGAAACACACAACGTAAAATGGGGGGCAGTTTTAGGTTTGCTTTTCGAATTTTGAACTATGGTAATTAATACGTTTACATTTTCATGACTTTTTAGGTGATTGTGGACATCCTGGGCAATGAGCCGGTTGTTTCGCAAACGAAGCCACCCGTGCTGCGTCACCAGGCTGTGTTGGTGAGGCCGGGTACCTGGGAGGAAAAGCCGCCGGACATCAGCATGATTCTTGATGACACAGCTGCACCAGGCAGTAAGCTGGACGATGTTATTATTCGATTGCGTGTCAACAACCAGATGAAGGAGATCGCAGCAGGCTGCAGTGGCTTGGACGAGGGCATTGCTGGTGATTCACCACTGCGTAGTGCCACTGCTGCTAGTCGCTATGCCTTTTTTGGTGGAGAGGATGGGCCTGCGGCGGCAGTGGGCCGCAACCCACCCACAAGGCTGGCTGATCCTTTTTCCACCCATGTGGACCATGTGTTTGAGCGGGAAGAGCGCTCGCAGCGTGTTGGTGGCTGTAAGGCCAGGGACAGTGTGCCAGCTAGGCACGACTCATGGGGTTCGTGCGACAGCGCCATAGGCCTGCACATGCCTGGCCAGCGTGAGTCGCCATCTAGACAGAGCTCTTGGGGCTCTGTAGAAAGCCGTGGCGTTTTGCTGTCACGTGAGACGTCCTGGGGCTCTGCCGATGCAGTGAAGAGGCCACAGACGCTACCAGAAGGTGTGCAGAACTTGTTCATCGTTGACCAGGTGAGTGTTAGTTGCATTTGAATGCATCTACGGATGTACTTTAAAAATGTATTTATGTGGAATACATTTTCCAATTGGGCACTGACGGCAAATCGAAATTCAAAATGCAAATAACCTTGACAGCATTTTTCAGATAAAAAGTAATTTAAAAAAAAAATGCGACATTAACGTTAGGACCAACTTATGGGTTTTGTGTGAATGATGAGTTAAAAACTGCCATTTTTCGGAATGTTTTAGTAACTAAATGTTATATAGTATGTTTGCATTCCAACCAATCACAGCTAAATAAAGATAAACACTTGATTTACTTTTATACTTTGAAATACGAGTTCAGGTGCGAATTGGTGAAATTTGAAGGTAACCTCGGAAATTTATTGTGTAATAATCTAAATGATTTTTTTGTGTATTTCAGGAACCAGCACCATGGGCCACGGGTACTGTGAAACGCAACAAAAAAGTATGCAGCCCCGAAGATGGTACCCTGAAGAGGACAAGCTCGCTCGATGGGGCTCTTCCGCTACATGACACCACTGCCAGCCCTGGTCCCGGAGCCACGCCAAGCGGTGCCCCTACAGAGTTTTCCCAGTGCAGCCTCATCCAGCGGTCTCAGAGCTTGCGCACTAGCACCACGTCTTCCAAGCGCGGGGCTCCATGCAAGAACGCCAGCGGGTCGCCACCCACGTCCTTTGCCCCCAAGCTTAGGCTGCATGGGCCCAAACCCTACAGCAGCCCGCCTGAAAAGCACGTACACTTGGTGATGGACAACAAGCCATGGCTGAATTCCAGCGCTGTCCCTGACATTGGCACGCCCCATTATGCCAGCACCCCTATTCTGTACAAAAGCATCACGGAAAGTGTTGCCGCAGGGCCTCTGCATTCTGCGTCCCAGCCTAACATAACGTACTCACAGCCAACACAGCAGCAGCACTCAAAGTCTAGGTCAGGATTGCGCCTCGACTTGGTGGGTGGTGTGGAGTACCAAGCCCCCGAACAGGCTGCCGAAGAAGTGCCTTGCCCGGGAATAGTGCGGCAGCAGAAGGAGGTTATCGAGAACTTCATCGCGGCGCAGCCTAGCAACGCCGTTTTAGAACAGTCTCCACCTGCGCCCCCCGAACGCAAACCCTGCTCGGCGGAGGAGCTGAAGCGAGTCCAACAGAAGATGCAGTTGATGGACTGCCTACCGAAGATGGCGACTCCGCCTGCTGCCGAGGCAGACGACGGCGTGGTGAAGCGCATCACGCGGGTCATTGAGGCCAAAGGTGTGGTGGCAGTGCCTGGCGTACCCGTCATTCCTGCTGAGGGACGAAGCCAGAACTGTGACAAGATGATCATCCTGGACCAGAATGGCAAGGAACTGGCTGTCCAAGCCACGGCGCTGCCTGACGATGCTGATGCTGTGTGCGCACGGCTCACCAGTGCTGGGTCTGTGGAGGAGAAGTCTGTAAAGTCACTAGTGGGAAAGTTCGAAGTGAAGGAGCAGCCGGCGAGACAGAGGTACTTTTCGGAGACAGAAGTGAGTAGCGTCAGTGCGGGGCCGGCCCCCCAACCACAGACCAACGGCACTGCTCGTGCAGCTGCTCAACTAATCCACTGCAGCAGCCTGGATTCGGACAAGAGCAGGCTGCCTATTGAAAATAGGAACACTGCCACGAGCCCCTGTGATAAAAACACGAAGGTGGTTGGAACGGAGACTGGCTTCAAGGGCTTCTCCGGCATCATGGGCAGCGTTAGCATGCCCAGGAACCGGCCACCTCCTGCCGCCAAGGCTCCTCCTGACAACAGCGTCCCCGGAACAACGGCGGCTACCAACACAGTCCAGCGTAAGATTCGGAAAGCGCAGGGCAAGACTCACCCGCTTTCCAAGCTGCAAACGAAACACAGACATCTCAACGCGTTTTATAACACTGTGTGAAAGTCATTTCCAAGCAATCTGACTTTTACTTGTACATAGTTTCAGCCGCGCTCAACGTTGCCACACATCGGTTTGTGTCCAGAATTGCTGTCGCGCGCCAGTCTTGACTTGTCCATCCATGCCCCAATAAGCCATACACATGGTAAGAACCGCCAAGATCCCTTCGAGCTTGGTCACGTTCATTCTGCTATGGGCCAGTGTGATCTTCCCATTTTCTGCTAGGACCATTTCTTGGCTGGCCTTACCAGGGCTTGGTTCCATTTGCCCCATTCCTTCAAAACATGCTCCCTGGTGTTGGAGCATGATTGGACAGCGTCAACTTGTTTTTTAACGTAAACGTTTTCTGGTTTGTCAAACCATGCTCAGACCTGTTCTCCAAAACTGTGTTTCGGCTTTCCGTTTTTGGACTGAACTCGTCCCATAAATGTCTGAGCATGGTCGGACTTAGCTCAACCTTGTGATTCTTTTGCACAGAGTATATTTTGTCCGGATTTAATTTGCGGTTATTTGCCCAAGCTCGTCAGGACCGTCTCACACTTGTGATTCTGGCTCTTGTGAATATGCACAAGCTCTCTGCAAACAGAGCCCCGACTCATCCGCACATGTCTGAATTTGCTTTAACTTGCCCTCCCTTGCAAAATGCCTCATCTTACCAGAACAATTTTGGTCAGCTTAAGCTTGTAATTTTATGTACTCGACATGGTTGAACCTTCTTAAATTTGGCGTGTTCTGCTCAAAGTGTGATCACGTTTTCTCTTGGATCTCATCATGGCTTGTGCAAACACGTCCAGACCAATTTTGATTTATCATGTTTTCTCTAGGGCATGTCCAAGCTTGTTCACGCTTGCTTGGATTAACATTAGGTTGTCATTTTCTTATTTAAACTTGCCCTGATATGCACAAATATGTTCATATCAGCTTCAAAACATGTCATTATTTGCCCTGAACAAATGTGTAGCTGTGACACTAGCCATGGAACTGATGGAAATGTCAGTGGATGTGGATGACAACATAATGCCAGTGCACTGCTGTGTTATCACTGTCGCACATAGTTCTTTACAAAGCCAGCCAGATTAAGACTTGTTTGCGTCAAGAAAACTATGATTTGTGCTAATTGAGCTTTTGGGAGTCGAACAAATGTAGGCCCAAGCTATAATATAAAAATTCCCTATTTAGGTTTTTTGAAACGAGTTAATTTAATGTCATCCCCATAATGTGGTTAATCTTTAACCTTCAGGTTAAAGATTTTCAGCGATAGCCCTGTTAAAATGAAATTTTTCTGCCAATTTATCTCATTGCAGATTAAATGGTTTGTAAGAAATTGATATGCACATTTATCTATATTTGAAAAATATAATTTTAAATATTAAAAACGAAAAAATGAACTTGAAAGGAATTCAAAATCGAACTAGAATCCAAGAAAAATACCCAGAGTGAAATTTCAAATAATTTGCATACCCCTGAATTAAATTTAATTTGAATCGATAACGTGGGGCGAATTGTGATTACAAATCTCAGAATTTTTGCAGTAGGTTTACCGTTATGATTTTTCCCCCCCCCCCCTCCTCCCCACAATTGCTATTAGTCGAAGTAATTGCCTAATCTAAACAGACAGTTTTAAATTTTCAAAAATATTTACTAGTCAACAGAAAAAAATCATTGACGTGGGGATTTCCTCCCAAAGCTTATTTAATTTGTTATCCTCTTGACACATATTGGGCATAACATTTTTAAGTAAACGTGGACAGACTTCAGAATCGAGCCATTTCCGTTGTGCTCGATTTCTTTCCGTGTTAATTTATTTTAAGATCAAGTGTGAAAATTTAAGTTTTTACTAATAGCTCAGTGCGGTACCGAACAAATTGTTCTATACGGACAATAATACATTTTTACCATTAAGATTTCTAACGCTAGAAACGTTGCTATTGCTGCCGATACCTACTACAGGATCGTTGTAATGCAAAACGCCATTTTCTAACGATTTTATCCACCAATTTTTAATGTTCGACAAGAACACTGCCATATTTGTAGCTCCCTATCGGCAGTTTTAACGTTGGAGCTACCATTCGCTTACTTCACTGACCCAGCTCAAGCAGTTTCCATGATAGGTCCATGATGGTTCCGTAGATATTTCGTATCAATGCCCGTGACAAAGGACAAAGATGGTGGCTATTTATGGCAAAACATTGTGAGAATTTCAGTAAGAAAATTTAGAAAATGAGATATTAATCAGAACATACTAGTTGGCTATTGCTTTGCACAACTAAGCTAATATGTCAACTACTGTGTTCCTATTAATATCTTATTTTCATAAATTTTCTTACTTTGTTAAAAATTTCAATCCACTTAAAGGCTGTTATACATGGCCGAATTTCGTTTTAAACCTAGATGACGCAAAAACAAGCACCTTTAATTTACACCCAGTGTCAATGACTAAAAAGATGGCCAACCAAATTTGGGAAAATCGCACTCTCTATTGGACAAACACAAATCCCTATATGTAATGGTAGCATGAGGAACGTCTAAGATATTCTTGCATTTATGTTGAGTGTACTTGGTAATTTATTTTGTAATGAGTCGAGAATCGAGTATTTGTTCCATTTTTTTTCCTCCAGAAGGTGAGGGATTTGAGCAGCGCCACCGGATGCCCGAATGTCAACTCGAGTGATGTGTACCGATTATGCTCGCGTGTTAATGTGCCATATCAAGCTCAGCAGTTAGCGCAATTTGCTGGCGAGCACCATTTATAAAGCCTTGTTGTGTATTTATATAAGCATCTGTCTTTCGACTCGTCTATTTGTTTGTTCTGAATTTTGTTCCAGTCGTAGTTTCACATGGGTTCAACTTTCGCAATAAGGGTAGACTAACATGCAGCTCCCCTCTCCCCCACAAGTCTTTTGGTGACCCTAGGCAACATTCATAAAAAAGGTTTATTATTGTTAACATAATACACTAGGACACGCTAAAGAAGTTCCTATTTAAGAAGTCAAACCTCATCACATGGTCCCAAGAGTACAATTAATTAAATAGTAATTATTCCAGTTTTAGAAGTTTTCCCTGCTTAAGAAGTTCGAAAACTCTGGTCCCCTGATTGGGTTCTACTGTATAATCAATAATTTACAAACAGTTTTACTTTTGTCATACGCGCGTTTGTTTACAGAAGAAATACCGAAATGAACAGTTACAAAAATAGAAATCCCGTAACCTTTAAATAATTAAACTGTGCGACCCTTGCGGCCCATCGGTAAGAAAAGTTGAACCACTGTGACATGGGTAATGTATAATATTCCAATTATATTCCAACCTAAGGAGCCAAGAACCAATTGCGATCACCTCATCTATTCGACTATCTGGTGAAAGAGCATTTTCAGAAGACAGAAAGGCAGGAAAAAAGAAATTGCGATGAGGAAGGTTAGGAAAATATTTTGATTTATTTACAAGATGATTCAAGGCACAACAGTTTCCAGAAAAGCGAGCGCAGGCTTCCTCACATCCTCGTCCTCACTCCGTGCCAAGTCAGATATCACTTCCAGCAATTTGGTACGATCCTGGGGCTTTTCCAGAGACTTTGGCAGAAGGGAGACTAGAAGCAATGCCCTGGAAGTCACGGCTGGTTTACCGGAGCATAGGACGTGGCACAAAGTTTCGACTGTAATGAGCGATGATACTACTGAGGAAACTTCTTCACTCTCCAGGGACAGCAGGTTGCACATGCAGATGATACTCTGGAAACGAGGTTATGAAATTAGAAGGCTGAAGGATTGTTAGGAAATGTCGGCAAAGCGAACACCTTACCTGTTCTATGATATCTGTCGGCCCAAACAACTTGGCCGCCATGGCTTTGAGCAGGGATTGACCTCTCGAAAGGCTAGCTGCAACCGCTTTGCTGGCATGTCCTGAAATTTTTGAAAGTGTGAAGTTGGTATTTGAGAGGAATTGGTTCCTCTCGAATACACAATTTTTCTTAATTAAAACTTCAATTTTTCTGTAGTTATTTTGTTGTGTATTGAGAGGGGCAGAAAACTCACGGACCGCTATGGGCGGCAAAGGCTCTAGCCATGCCACTGCCTGGGAGAAAACGCCACATCATAGGATCGAGACTCAAGCGCTCAACCGTCGGTGTTGGCTGTCAAGTCAGACTGTCAGACTAACTCAATTCACCTGTTATGTTCCCCAGTAGCCAAAGTGTCTCCTTCTGAAGATGCAGGTAGTTACAGAAAAGCAGCGACCGAAGAACCAGAAGGATGCTGGAGGCGCTGACTGTCACTTGTGCTGCATCAATATTGGACGCGCACATGCCCGCTAAACTTCGCACCAGAAAAGTGGCCAGCTAACACAAGAAGACAAAGAATCAGAAATTCCAGAAAAGCAATGCAGTGTCTATGCTGATACTGCTACTCACCTGGCAAGAGCTGGGACTCAAATACACCTCATTGTTCTCTATGGAAGACAAAACCACACAGCACAGCTGATGGGCAGCTACCTCCAGGCAACCCGATTGGTGCAAATACTGATCGTAGTCGGCACTTCAGAGAAATAAAAAACCGTCGTTAATGCCACAGATTCAGAATGAGACAAGATCCTGAGAGGTTTCATGTGAATCGTGGAGAAAAATATGCTCAAGGATTCTTTAAAACAAATACTTCCTTTCATCAGGATTCTATTTTTTTTAGGCAAGAGTGATAATATTTCAAACAAGATTTTGGTTGATATTATTAAGATAAGGATTGCTTATGAATTGTTGGTCTTGGATTCATTTACCAGGTACTCAAGAAGAATAGAACATTAACAGCCTCCAGAAGCACATTCTCATTTGAAGGTGATTGGAGGTAGCGTGGGAGACTCTCGTCCAGGCCGAGTTGAAAGATTTCCCTGAAAATCGTCCAAGTTCCAAAAATGTAAGCAAAATATCATGCCTTTAACAAACTCCAAAATGTATCGTTGCGGTGCTAACCTCCAATCTTCTTGCGACTGCAGCATGTAGCACTTCAGGGCAAAAAGTGCAGAGTGCAGGACGTCCCCGGTACTCGTCTGTAAACAGAAAGT
This sequence comes from Julus scandinavius, assembly GCA_034696685.1. Lineage (NCBI taxonomy): Eukaryota > Metazoa > Arthropoda > Diplopoda > Julida > Julidae > Julus > Julus scandinavius. The sequence continues at coordinate 2,883 of JAQGAE010002225.1, read as the reverse complement.
GGATACAATTTTTAATGTCGACACAAACTTGGATTCCAAAGAAGTTTCCCTTGACAATTTACAAAGAAAACAGATTTTGAAAATTGGTCAAGAATCTGGAATTCTAGATAACTGTAACTAATACAGAATTTGGACAGGTCACATTAAAAAATTCATTTAAGTGCTGTAGAAACAGAAAACAATAGAATACAAACAAACGATTTCTCATATAATTTAGGGAAAAAAGTCAAAGAAACTGTCAGAATAGCACAAATTAGTGATTTGCAACCTACCTTCATAAGGGTGACCAGGGCTTGTAGAAAATTTTGCATCTTGAGAACTGCACAGCACTTTGGACAGTCTGCAGCAATGTTTCCAAGTGCCCAAGCTGCCAGCTCCTGTATCAAAACAATTCTTAAGGCATGTCTTTGATCTCAACCAAATTTTAGTTACCATTCTCTGGAAATGTACCTGAACCATGGCGCCTCCACTGTGCAGATACGTGATCAGGTAAGGCGATGCCTCTCGAACCACCATCTTGATCAACTTGTGGTCAGCTGTGGTCAACAAGTTGATTAGGCAGCGAAGGGCCTCCAGCTGTAGGCTCGCATCGTGGCCTGTGAGTAGTCCAATAAGCCCGTGAAGGGCACCGCTGGCCCTTTTAAAAAAAATTCAAGATGCACGTTAACGCACCATTAAGTGCACAACCGTAACAAAGCCAGCATTCATTAACCTCAGGAAGCATTCTTTTTCTGCATCCCCTTGCATGAAAGCGCGTTTCAGAAAAACGAGGTTGTCCCGGTTCTTTGGACACTTTTTAAACTTGAATACTAGTTCTTTAACCTGGGAATACAGCATATCAGATTTACGAGAATAAAACCCCTAAGGGATGTCCAAGTTGAGTAACAAAAATTATACTGACCTTTTCATCAGAAATGGCCTGGCTCTCGTGCTCGATTTCACTCAGGTGTGGACGTTTCGCATTCAGTGTGTTGCTCCGCTTCAAGATACGCATTCCTGCAATATTGAGAAAGATGTTTGATCTATATACGGCGCTGGGAAAGATTTTAAAAAAATCATAGTTTTGCTAAATTGACGGTTTTCCGTTCAAGGTATGTCCACACATGCAACAATCCATAGTAACGCAACTCTCGTCACATATCAAGTCTGTACAACATAACGCCGCACTATCACAATGTGACATCAAAGGAATGCAGCACATTCATTTTGCACCATATCGTAAATCTGGACGGGAATACTCCACGTAGTCGCGTTCCTCAAATCTAAAAACTGATCTTCAAGCAGATCGCAAAATACGAACCAAGTTTGAATTTTGAGAGCAGCTGTCGAAATGCTTACGTTTAGGGTTTTTTAATGTTTAAAGCTTAGGGTGCATTTCCACATGAAATTAACTCTCGCGAGTTACTTGTCACATTTTAAATTCCACAAAATTTCCCAAACTTAGCTTGGCGACATTAGCGCATTGTTGAAAAGTTGGCGGCCAACATTGGCTCATTGGAAAATGGTGCAGTTGCCAATCATAGGTTTTATGTTGGAATTTAACGTTGGACACATGTTGTTATATGGTACAGTTGACAATTATAGGTTTTATGTTGGCAGAAATGTTTTCCCAACATTGGCCCAACAAGTTTTGGTTACTAGGGTTTAACAATGCTCTGCGGGAAAGGCCGGGTTTTCATAATGTGGAAGTATGCTATGTTTTTGGCCTAGCTCTCGAGAGCAGCAGAACATGGTTTGGATTTTGCGATCTGCTATCAGAGATAGCTCTCGAACAGTAGCACAGACATTTTTGAAAGTGCTACATTGAGAACAACTATAGAGAGCATCTCGAGTTTCTCTCATGTGGAAACGCACCCTAAATTTAGGAAATTTTGTGGAATACGAGATGCATGACGAGTACCTCGCGAGAGTCAAGCTCGAACCACGGTTTTTAAAAAAACTAGAGCTCAAGCTTTATTTCTTCTAAGCTACATCTCAAGCTTAAGCTAAAACTTGAGATGACGCCCTACCACAGTCGCTGAGGCCTGTACCACAGTTGCTTGCCAAACTGCAGCTCAAGCATAAGCTGAAGCGTGAGATGACACTACCGCAATTGCCTAGTCTCACATTTGGCTGTCTTGGCAATTTTTCTGTACAGCTGTGATATGCATCTGGGGCTTGAGACACGTATAGTTGTGGTACAGGGGTTGGTATCACATTTAGCAGTCATATGCATCTGGGACTTAAGACGCAGCTCGGTCTCAAGCTCTTGTGATTTGAGCAACTGTGGTAGGGGAAGGAGTCAATCTAACGTGGAAATGCACCTTAACAGGTAGACTTGCAATGGCATGTACTTCTTGCGTTATTATATTTTACTGAAAATTGATAGTCTCATGTGCCTCTACAATTGTTAATATGTCCGCAAACAGTCCACCCCAAACATATACAGTAGGCAAAAAAAAGTATGAGAACACCATGATTTTTGTTGTTCACAGCAAACTGAAATGTAGTACATTTAAGCAGCCACATGTATTATATTGCTTGCATTACATATATATTATGTAACAACAAAACAACATATTTTAAAAAAATAGGGAAAAATTAAAAAAAATAAAAATGAGTTTTTCACTGCAAAAAAAGTATGAGAACACCTTGTTATAGTGTTTGGTTTTGCCATTTCTGAAAAACTGGCTATTTATTACTTGGTCAAAATATCATTACATAATGCTTAAACACAAGTTAGGTCATTTTATTTAATGATGGCTCCCTAACAAAGTGAGATGTCAATTTCCCCGTTTTCCAAGGCAGTAAAGCTTTCGACCTCAGCTACGAACACGACTCACCGCAGTGGGTTCGTAACGTTGTCCCCGTGTGAGATATTCTCAACTTGTTCTTGCATGTAAA
>JAQGAE010002224.1:0-18740 GCA_034696685.1 Julus scandinavius | reverse complement strand
TAAGGATAAGTGTAAAAATAATGCTGTAAATAATAAAACACAAATGGTCAATGGCTGTAGCCAAAAGATTCCAATCCCCAAATGTGGAGGGTTTGTCATTTGCAGATGGAATCTCTGGATTTGCAGATTCGGTGCCTTCAGCATTTTCGGATTCTGGATTATCTCCGTTCAAAATAGCGGCGGTGTCTGTCTGCAACTAAAAAAAGCAAACGCGTTATATTTGTAATAATAAATTAAAAAGATGCTAATTCCAAGTACAATATTTTGCATACTAGTACCCGATGGGAAGCTGGCCCGAAGCATAGAATTCGTCCAAAAGGACCTTGCAACACGTTTTTAATGACGGAAGGTACAGGAGTGTAACTATGTCCACGACTAAGACGGATCACCAAAATCGAAATCGACAATGCGAGGCAACTCATCACAAAAGAATTTCCCACAAACAGCACTAAACGATGAGAATCAATTTTTTCCAATTTGGCCAACATCTTTATAAACAATTAATATCATGCAGACCAAGGCAGAGGAGGGAGTGTGATTTTTCTGCAGTGTAATTTATCAACTGCAACAAGCTGATATTTCAGCAGTTTAAGAGTGCAACTTTTCTGTATTAAAACTACAATTTTTCTGCAGAAAAAATGCAATTTTTCTAAAAGTTCCAGTTCTCTGTGGTAAAAATACAATTGTTCTGCAAAAAAGAGACAGAATTTTCAACAGTAAGCATACTGTACAATTTGTATGCAGGAAATGTGCAAAAGTGATTTTTTTATCGGTTAAGATGCACTTTTTCAAACAAATTTGCAGTTAAGAGTTTCATTTAACCCCATAAAAAGTGCAGTTTTGTAACAGAATATTTTCTGCAAGGTGGGGCCTACTTTTAATATTGGTGAAGTTATGGTGTTATAATGGAATTCAACATCTTCTTACCAATATGAGGGATGTTGACTCCTCCTGGTGGAACGATGAAACTAAAAGCAATCAGCAGTCCCAACTGGATGACAACTGCAATGCCACCCAAAGTGATCTTTTCTCCAGCATTCGGTGGTGTCCAAAACAGTGTGAGTGTCAACAGGACGGACATGATGCTGGGAATTATCAGAAGGAACTTGTACAAAGGAGAACTTCGACGAATGCGCAAGGTGTGTTGGACATAAGGATAAACAGCATTAGGACAACAAGCGAATGTCACATTAATGGTGGATATTTTATCTTCAACTACTTTCCATAAAGGATTTTCTACACGGAGCTGGTTTAAAGTGGCTTCCTAGAAGAAGAAGAAAAAAAAAGAGTTGGGAATTTAATATCTTACAATTTTCCTTCTCAAAATTACAATGTTGTTGCATTTAACAAATGTTTGTAAAAACTTATGTTTTGAATAAATAACTTAGCAAGCAATTACAGAATTACTTTATTATTTGTATGGAAATTGAACAACACTTGAATTGAAACTTGGTGTCTTATATGAAAATTAGCTTAATTAGCAATAGGCCATAAAAGTGAAGAAAAATGTTTCACATCCACACTAGACTAATGTTTTTATTTAAATGCTATATATTCTGGTATTTCGGTTTCTTACATCTGGGTGTTTTGAAAATGGATTATTCAACATCAAAGCTCTACTATCGTAGTTCCATGATCCAATGTCAATTGTGCAGACATGCTCATCAAATGGGAAATATTTATGGTCTATTAGGCAGGCAGTCTTAGATACGAAAAATGGCATCCACGCAATATAGCCATCATGGCCAATGTAGAGAATACCTTTGTTGTATTCTGACACTGCATTTTCAGCACTATATATAAAAAAAATTACTTGTTTAAGCATCTTCAACTTAATATTTACTGCATTTCAAAATGCTTTCATTCTGGTTGGCATAAAACTGCATAAGATTATCCAGAACCACGTACCTATTGATTACTGTGATATCAGGCTTCCAAACATCTAAATCAGGCACTTCGATGTAGTTAATATTATCGTAATTTGCTGGATCCCATTTCAGTTGGGAATCAAACCAGTACTAAAATTTCAAATACCAGACTCCATTGTGAATGAAATTGATACATATTAGTTGTAAACTCAGTTTATTTGAAACTTACCACCTCAAGCCAGCCATTGACAACCAAAGTTCCTGTCAATTCATCCTGTTAATACAAATATATTAACCTATTTCAGAAATGTTCTGCTAATCAATTTTAGAATTCAACAAAACAAATTATACAATGTACCATCTTATATATGTGAAGGATCACAGGCGAACAGCTGACCTGTACTGCCTCTTGATAATTTGAAACTGGGCGTTTCTTGGTGTCAATTCTTCGATGACCAAATAAATCTTGTTTTAGATTAGAATAGTAATCTATAGTATTGGAGTCTGTAACATTAAAAGTTATCCTTGAAATGGTAAATTAGCTTTTTGTGAAAATAGGCTAGAAAAGATATTTATTGAAGTGCAATTGTCTATAAATCATACAACTTTTAATAATTTCTTATATTTTTCCTTTATTTTATCATGTACTAAGGGGCAATTCATGTGGCTAATTTTGAAAATTTAAAATGCAGGATGCAGTATATTTTCTAAGAAATTCCATACTAAGGTATTTTTTTTATAAAAACACAATAAATGAATGAAGGAGCAATTCCAATAAATATTTCAAACTTATGGGATCAGAAATAATAAAAATTTATATAGTTTTGGTTGAACTTGATTAAGTAAACGAAATCTTACCTGAACTATAAGGAGCTGTAGTTGTAATCATTTCCACTGTTAGTAGTATCAAGAAAAACACTTTAAAGATCATTTTGTATTGGAAAATGTCAGCTATTGAAGCAGTATTTTGAACGTTTTAGTACTGAATGTAATAGTGTGAAGCACTCTATCTTTTGAAAAATTGTAAATGCACAAATTATCATTGAATTAGAACTAAACTTTTTCAGTAGGAGGATTTACTTGTCACACATGGTTTACATCAACTTTTCAGATTTCTAACCAAAATAAGCTATTACAGAATGTGATCCAGGAATTGAGACTGACAAATGTTTTTCGTTACCACAAAAACAAAGATAATGATTACAGATTATATTTCAACAAGTGAAAGGTTGCCATGTCTATTGAAATGGATCTTCCACGAACGTCTCGTCAAACAAATACACTTTAATATGGAATTCAACATTTTAATTAAATAAAAAAATTGAGAATATCTTATTAAATACAGTAAACATTACGTCACAGGCAGCATCAACACATTTATACCATTTGTTAGTTAGTATATAATTTGTTTTTCAAATTTCGAATTGAATGTCAAATTACTGTATATTCATGAAAATAGGTTCGTTGAATATGAAAATCTACATTCAATCAATACCACACAAACAATGATACTAATAACACGATATAGTATCAAATTACATTATATAGGAAAAATGGAAGATCAACAATAACATTTAAAATACCAATATCATAAGGTTACACCACATTTGTAACGGCAAGATTCCAATAGGAGTCTTGCAAAATGACCCGCAAAAATAAGTACAAAATAATTGCAAATTCATAAGGAATATGTCTAAATTGGATAAAAAATTACGTTCAGATTAGGTATGACCCAATCAGAAAAACTAATTGATTCACTCACAAGTGCATTCCAATTTTAAATTTGAACTGAATAATTATAGGAACAGAAATTGTTTGTTTGTTTGTTTGTTGAATGTTTAACGTTGGCCTATTTCTGCAATACGAGGGCTAAACACCAACGCCAGGGGATGAGCCTTCAACACCTACCTTGGAATTTTGCCTACGAGGGGGACTTCCACCCCCTTTCGAGAAGTCTTTAACGTGCAACAATTAACACCGGACCTCGGTTTAAACTCATTTAAATTCTCAGGAAATTTCTCCCGTCCGTAAAAATACCCACCGACCTCGACCTGGGAGCGAACCCAGCAACTCAAACCACTCGACCGCCAGCGGAACAGAAATGAATGTTTAGGTTAAGAGTATTTTGTAGTGGCATTTCTTACTACATTTTTGTAAAATTTGATTTCAATGGCAATAAATATGGATTTTTTTTTATAACTTAAAGGAGTTCAAACAAAAATTGATGATAATAAAACATTATGTAAAATTAATAAAAGTTTGCTTGCATCATAAAGCTCGCACATCTTAAAATAGTGGTAAACGTCTTCTGTAATTAAGGCTACTTATGTGAGTATGTAACCAGTAAATATTTTATCTCATGAAACAATAATTGGTAGCCTTTTACTCACAATCAGAAGGAAATTAAGTAAGCAAGACTGTCAACACATGATCTCGATAGCTCTATACATTATTGGATTAAAACTAAATTATCATTGCATCACAGCACCAATACTTCTACATTTTTGTATCCCAAATTGACTTGAAGAACAAATGTGTTCATATGTATAATTTACAAAGCAGAAAATAATACTAAAAATAAAACAGATCTCAATACTGAAAATAAGAGAAGCATGTCAAGTGTAAAGTTTTTTAACTCGAAGTTAATTTTAAGATATTAATTACATTAAAAGTTGTATCTTTGGTTTCAATGGAATTCATATTATAATTGCTTATTCAGGACTTTCAAATTTGCTGTGGATTGATGGAAGACTAACTAATGTTTACTGCACTGAGATATTTGTTGATTTGTTTCTCACAATCGTGCTGTATTTTTAACTACTTTTCAAGTTCGCAAAAATACCATAAATTAAAATACATTATCATTCAGGCTAGCTTAGAATTCTTTGGTCTGGAATTCCGTTAATTGTATAAGTGAGGCAGTAGGTGAAAGTACACTGTTTTTCTCAGGCAATATTGTAGATTCGAATAATGGAAAATGCATGGGCACTTGTATTAAGTAACTAAAATCATGCTCAAAAGAGCGAATATCATAAAAAACTGTGAAGTACTTTATATTAAGCAACGATTGCGTTTAAAAAAATACATTTCATGTTAAAATGAGATTTTTAAGTATCTATGGCGTACCTAGGCATGACTTTCTGGCCTTTTTCGTAACGGTGCCCTACTCGGAAGAGTGGCATCATCTGCAAGTTGACTTCGCCTTTTTCGTTCCATTTCAGCTAAATGTCGTGCTCTTGCAGCTTCGTGCTCGACAATGATCTCGTTAGTGAGATAAACATCTCGTTTAATTTTATCTCGGACTTGTTTAGGGATGTCAGGAACCAACCAACGCATCACTGTGACTAGTATCATAATAACATTCTAAAACAAATGTAAATATATTTTAATTATCAGCAAATAAAAATTATTCAATCTAATTATTAATACATAGTACATAAATAAAGAAAATAATTACCTCAAAAACAACAACGAACGCAAGTCTTATAACCAGTATATACCAGAAATAAGATGTTGGGTTGTACTCGTGGTCAGTTGTCAAAGGGTTTGGAAATTCACGATAGTCATCAAATCTACCATAAATTTAAAATTTTCTTAAATAGGGGCAAAATATATATTAATTTTTGAAATTTAAATACATTTAAGACATCATTTTAAATCTATTTTGCAGAGCAAGACTGGTTATTAAAAAGTACAATGAAGTATGAACGATAAATCTAACCTGCAATAAGTAATGTTTTCTGATAATTGAGATGGTGTGTATGCAGCCTCAAAATCTTTCACGTCAAAATAGGATAAACTGTGATTCACATATCCATTCAAGGTGAAATCTTGGCTTTCAGCATATTTGTAAACCAATCTTGGGATGAAATTCGATGTAAAGGCAATAATAAATGCCTGAAATAGAAGATATTTTAGTATACTTATTTTATTTGTTGCAAAGTTGGTGACATTGATAAAATATATATTGTCTTACGTTGGTAATGACTGAAAGTTTTCCAATGCAGTCCATTATCCGATACCAGACCCCTATACAAATTTGGGCATTATAAATAAATTCACAGATTTTACAACAAACTCATAAATCAAAAGGTTGAAACCCTTCATACCGATGCTTGGTACTCTTCGAGCTACCTGTCTTCTATACAGATTTAGAAACTTTTTCCCGTCCAATCTCATCTCAAAAGAATTGTTCAAAAGAGCAAACAGGGGAGCCAACGGAAATGCAGTAACAAAAATCGTGACAAATCCAAACTGCAAAACTGTAAAAATAAAATAAAATGTCAAACAGACGCGTAATACTGAATTTACATGCTATGATCCAAACGTAACTGAGACTTTAATACTTGCCCATTTCCAAATACTCCCAAAATAAGCCCTGTGCACCTCTGTCAAACAGCAAATAATCTTGTTCCCAGCTTGGTAGTTTTGTTTCTGATTTAGGTTCATCACTTATGAAATCCTTGCATGCCTTCCACCAGCGATGGAACAATCTGTCATTTTAAAACAAATAACTCGCCCATAAATTTATAATGCTGAGATAGTTAACACTGATAGGCTTTTGCCGTGGATAAGGCTAATTGAGTGTCTTTGTTCATGTGATTTCTTTGAATGTTAAGACTGATGATCTTAAATTTTTATTTTAAATATAAAAGCATTGTCGACACGGCATATTTGTAATTAATGCCCACAATATGGTAACTACTTAAGCAAATACTTACGGAGTAACCATTTCCATGACTGCGTTCATAACTTGTTTGCCAACCATAATAATTGATAACTGGATAGCCAACTCCATCAAACAACCCCCTGGGCTACACTATATTTCAAACAATGTGTTAATAGCAATAACTTTGGTAATAATTTTGACAACCGTAGCACTCTTACCTCTTCTTGTCGGTAGCCAAACAACCTCTCGTAATGCCCTGGATAACCGACGAGCCTAAGAAAAGTTCGAAATCAGCCAACTCAAAAGCGTTTTGGATGATCTTAACGCAACCCCTTTTCAAATTTGTTTATATATAGCTTACTTTCCTTTGAAGAAGGCAATATAAAATATGGATGCATAGTAATTTACAAACTGCAGCAAAAACATCTTCAGCGTTAGGCTGTCGTCGTAATCAGACTGAGTCCGAGGCATTTCTGTTAATCACAAATAGTTTGAACAAGGGCAATTCTTTCTATTTGATCCGATTTGTTATGTTTTTTTTGTGGTTTGCAAAATCTGAAAATTAATTATCTTAAAAAATGAATTGATTCATACCAAATTCGGTGAGTTTTTCGGCAATCCTTGTATAAACCTGAAATAAACAGGTCTGTGTACAGCACATTTTGTTTACCCAGGATGGAAAGAAAACAAAGACGAATCATTAGAGAGAACCATTGTGTTTCCCCTAAAATCAGCAAGTGTGTGCATTCTGTAAAAAAATAAATCTAAACTTTGAAACACTAATTTGTAGGTGTTTAAAACCAGATTTTTTTTTCGAAACTAATGCCAAATACTATGTTTATATACATATCAACACAATTGCAAATAGTTGTGCTTACTTATAATGATTTCCATGCTATGACAACTGGCAATGTGTGGGTGACGTGCAAACATGTAAATATAAAATGGAATAACCTTTAAAAACTGTCGACATTATGAAGGATTACAACTTACAAGGCTTGTTTTGAGGAATCTATTTATGGTAGGGATATAAACCGGCAAATTTTACTGCAAGCTGGTTAATGGGTTCACACATTGGTACAATCTTTAAAAATCTCTCATCTTACCTGATTCAATAGCATAATGCACAGCAAATTGAGGAATGCTGCAGTTGCAGTTGTTATTATTGGTGCATTTCTCTCGATCAGTCCGCTGGTATCACCTTCGTGTTGGAGCGCCAAAATTGCACTAAACGACATTCGATAAATTATCACACCGATAAGTGCAATAATTGCTATGGACGTCTAAATGAATTAACAAAGTACAAAATTAAATGAGAATTTCCTCCAGCTTATTTCGCGGGTGTTAACCTCCCAAGATATTAAAAAATAAGTTTTCTTACAAATAATGCATTTAAATAGTTATATTTTTAAGATTCAATAGCGTTTGTTAATGTTCCACTAAGCAAAATTTTAAATTTTGTCCCTTTGTCATAAAAAACATTACTCGTTTTTTAATGAAAATCACATCAATTGGTCAATTTTTGTTACAACAATAAAACGCAGAAAAATGTTTAAACGTGAACTTAATGAGGCATTGAAAAATTGTACATCTAGTTTGCCAAATTAAAAGCTTATTAATTTTCTTATTATTTAAAAAAAAAAATATATTTTTGAAATTTTATCACCTGGGGATACTTACCAGAAGCAATACAACTGAAATTGATACGATAACAGCAGGAAACTTTCGCCTCCAAAATGAAATGTAAGGTTCCATTGTCTAATAATAAATAAAAGTGAAGATGACTTTAGAAACAACAATATTAATCTTTCATAGATTGAAACTACCGAAATTAACTTACACGTGTAATAATATTTAACTTTTTCTTTGCATCCGTTTTGCTCAGTCTAGCAAGAAATTCTGGTCTTGGATGTTCCTGTTAAAAAAAATTGCATTAAATTATTTTTAAAATTAACGGTTCACCTTCTCATTTTTTTTAAGGTAAATGTTTATCGATGATATTTACTTCGCTTTGGTCAAAGCCTGTTAAGTCCCAGTTATATGTTATCACAGATGAGTATCTTTTCCATAATTCCAAAAATATGGCACCTGAAAAAAATTTATAAACTCCCAATTTCAGATTGGGCTGTAAAGTGTATTTAATGCAAAATAATGTTGTAACATTTCTCAACTTACCCCAAAAGGACATAAAAACGGCAAACACAAGCATGGCAGGATTATCGACTAAGTACGTTACTCTAGACTGAATGCAAGTTTCGTTGAGTTTCCAAAAACTGCATTTGTCGCATAATGGACACATGAGAATGTTGGATGTTTTGTCACAAATTTCAGTACTGAAAATAAAGGTATTTATTTGTCACATGTGCATGTTTGGGAAAACTTTGACTAAAGAAGCAAAAAAATTAACACTTTTTAGCTTACCATGGCACATATGTATACATGGTGGCAATTCCATAAATGAAGCATATTAATCCAACGATAGAGGCTGGTATTAACATGTATGTATAGAATCCGAGCCAAGCAAAATATAAACCTATTTTCACCCCAAAGTATTCCCTACAGGTATGATAGTTTTAGTTCATTGATTTGTTCAATATATTACATCGATCACAAGCTATGAAAACTTACTTTATGTAATCTAAGGGTTGCATTTTATGAATCCTTGCTAAAGAAGCCCATTCAAAACTTAGCAATGAACGTATATCATTAGCATTCCAAACTGTTGAATCCCCCTGTAATATGCACATTTTTATTTATAACAAATTCCTTTTAAATTTTGCAAAATCTATTAATAGTTAAAATTACCTCATGTAAGGGGTATGCTGCTGTATAAATCTCATCTGCTAACAATCTGGTGATACCTAGAAGCAGAAAACGTCATGTATTATTCAACTGTAAATGTATTATTTATGCTACAAAGTATTGTGAATGAAATGTGGAAGGAATATTTTGTCAGTGACACTTACCAAATGCAAATCTATCATCAAAGCTTGTCCTGCTAAACGGTTTACGCTTCAAAATAAAGTCCACGACACGACTTCGCTCCGATGAAGTAAAAAACAAGTTTTTGTCTTGCGGGATTTCAAATCTGAAAATTAAAAAATTAATATTCATTTTATTGTTTATTATCAAATCCTAGGTTTCATGGTATTTTAATAGGTTATAAAAAGATTAAAACATCAGAATTAACCATACATATAAAACTTTAATTGCAAATTATATTATTGTAATTTACTGTAATCAACTAGAAATTGCATTCAAATTGCATCTTTCATCATCAATCGACTTCTCCTTCTTTGAAAAAAATGAGAACTTAAAAAATCAATTAAAAAGCACTTACAAAAATTCTTTATTCCTTTGGTACTCAGATGTGATGCATTTTTTTCTAGTTTTAAATAATGTTTGATCCACTTTAAATACTCGAGTAATCTTGTTTAATACATTGTCGTTTGCTTGTGTAGGCTGCCCGTCTGCAATGTCCATATACATTCCTTCATCTATCTAATTACCGCGGACCATAAACAATAACAATTCATAATTAGCTTCTCCGATTATATAAATACGCTCAAGTGAATATATCCAAAAACCAAGCAGCAAGTCCAGTCTGTAGCTCAATTTACTATTTATCTAATTTCACTAATAATTATTTCTTGAATTTCGCCGAAAACCAAATTTACATTTTGAACAAAACCTTACAATTTATTACAAACATAGGCTTGAATTTGAGAAACTTTTGTTTATTAAATTAAACATTATGCGGATGGCAGCATATAGTAGAACTATAGTAATGGCACAATGGCATAATTAAAAAACTAATATTGATGATTTACTATGCTTCAGGCATGCAAAATCAAGTACTGCCAGGCAAACATGTAATGTTACAATCAATAATCAGCCCCAAAAATCACGACAAAAAATGAGCTACTGCATTTCTTAGGGGTTCATTCGGAAATCATTTTCGATAATGGCCTACAATTAAAATCATGCTTACTGTAGGAAACATACGGTTAACATGGCTTATCGATTGATGGATGGGATATTCATAACAATCAGCCGATGGTAGGCGCGACAATTTATCCATCTAGAAACACAGAACTTCATACAATATTAGCATGCACTATTTTCAACATTTATTTAGTTATTAGGTTGGCGATTCAAATGCAGGACGACTATGTTAATAGGGTTACTGAAATGCGTTCGAATAAACTGAATTTAAACACTCGAAAGCATGAAAATGCTACCATACTGAATATGCATTTTTAGAATTAATTGAACTAACATTTGTGAAATGACAGTACGAGTTACTCACATTTTAATTAATGTTGAGCTAATTAATATTTGATGCTATTAGTTTAATTACATACAATATAAAAACTCATACAAAATCAAAGTTATGATTAAATATACAATATTACATATATTACTTATTGATCGATCTATGAAAGCAGTTTGTAAAACTTGGATTAGGCAAAAACTCTGAAATAATAAAGATTGCTGTACAACAAATCTTTAATGGGCCTTAAATTTTCACCCAAGAGAACTTTAGTTTGGGTGAGAATTTTAGTATACTATAAAGCACACTGTATAATGATGTTATAATGATACCCTACTAATAAAGTAGCTTCGCCATTAAATAACAATTTGATGTTTCATTAAACAGAACCATACCAGGGTGAAATCAATAATTAAAAAAAAAAAAGAGAATTTAAGGACTCACTTGCTTCATGGGCATTTTCAGTTTCATAATTTCCGCATATCGTTGTAAGACCTCCCACGGTGCATGTATTTTTAAAAAATTTAGATGTCCACCAGTCTAAGTAAGATTTTTGTACAAGAACAAATTAGGATGTTTAGAAAGTTTACAGAATCAATCAGTATAGATCGATATTTTTTAATAATTTGATTTCAAAAATTCTTTTATACAAATAAGATTTCAAAATAATAACAATAAGAATTTTATCAAGGGTTTCCAGGACCTTTTCAAAAATCCATGTGTATCATTATACTTATATCGCTTACCTCTGTTTCATATTCCAAATCTAATCCATCTTCTTTGAGGTTGTTTTCAAAGACTTCTCTCGCACTTTTATTTTCTTCATCATTTTTCGTGCCAGTAGTATAAGTCAGAACAAAGTCAATCTTGCGCAGTCCATCTCTGAAGTAAATATCGTTGACAAACTGCAAGACACAATCAGTTCTCCGTTCAGAAGGGCATTCAGCAACTCCAGCACTTTTTTCAGAAATAATTAAGAGAGGAGTTACCTCTTCACCGTATGCCGTAGATTTAGGAGAATTTAAGTCTTCATTTAACGGTGACATAAAAATGGTTTCCTCTGTCTGTGCCATGTTTTCGACTAAATGAGTGTAAGAATTTGGTCTCTGGCGATAGGGCGTGGACTCATTATCCGCTATAAATGCTCCTCTCTGCTCAAAATCCAGAGCACTTTTGTAGATGCTCGCTTGTGAAGCTAAAATGTTGGGATTGGAAAATGTTTTTAGGCTAATTAGGCTTTCACCGATGCAAACACGAAAAATTCATGTGCCTCATACTTGTAAACGAATCAGCACCGTTGTGAATTGGACTGTGAAACGCACTATAACTGTCGTCTGACATCTGACTGAACCTGGGCTCCATGCTGGGGGCTATTTTCACTGAACGGGGCCTGCCATTGGTGCCAGCAACCTCTTGCTGTGGTGTAGAATTCTGACTAAAGAAGGACAAATGGCATATAGCAACAAAAAACGATGAATTGTGGTGCAAATCCTTGCTTGCAACCCTGGCTTCAAGTGCTTTCATTGGTATGCTTGGAACACAGCCATCATTGTTTGCATGATGCAAAACTGTTCATTTTGGATGCTGAACAAGGGTCATGGTGCATCCCTTATTTATTTTTCAGACCCATTCGAGGTCAAATATTCCATAAACTAATCACGTACATATGTCACTTCACATTTAAACTTTCCACCATTTTTAAACGCACATGTTCACGAACCTAGCGTGCGTTTCAAATCACTTTCCTACTTTTCCTTCTGCACTTATTGTACATTAATTTTTTTATTATTATAATACTTATTTTGTTATTTGATTATGCAACAATAAGTTGATTCCGGATTTAAGGAACATTAATGCATCAAACAAGTTTTGTCTTACGTAGACAAGATGTGTCAGACATATTTCTGAGTCTGCTAACATCAATTGCATCATAGTGTACACATGAAATTCTATTCTTATTCAGCTTTCAACGTCATGACGCATGCGGAAATTTAATCAAATTGAAACCTTGCAGTTTAACCATGGACTTCACTTGTCTGACAAGGGTTGCCTAAAACTTGTCTGTACATGCATTTTGAAACTCATTTTGAAAAAGTAATGAGTTGATGAAACAACCCTTAAGCGGCATGATTAATTTGTACAGTAATATGTACAACTTTACAGTTTATGTCTTTTATATTTAAATAACGGATGTTTTAAACTAATTTAAACCTGATTCCTGCAGTAGGAACAGTAGACCCATTCCCTAATTATGTATGGTAAAATAATTACAACGCATGTGCTCGTGAGGTTTCATAAGTGCTGCTAGCTATAATTAATTCATTTGATCATTAATAATTTATAAAGGTTGATCAGGTTAAGCCTAAAACAACATGCTAGTGCACACCAAATCAATTACAAGATATGATATATCTAAGCGCATGAGCAAATTAACAGCGTGCTTTAATTAGTAACGCTATCAAATTAAGTGAATAAAAAAGCACATGGCTCAAGGTTACTGTTGTACATGTTCACATCGTTTACAAGCATCACATAATGGTTACTTGGTTAGCAATGAATCATAAAGATATCATGGAAACACTTAAACGGATAGGATATACAAATATAACTTTTTCTAGACTTGTAATAAGCAGGATGAGGATAAGAAAATTATAGGAAATAGTACGATCGAGCGTAATGCATAATAAGGGGTTACTTTTAAATATCCACCAGACACAAACAATACTCAAATATGATGTACATTTAATGCTAAGTGTACCAAACAGATTTTAACTTTATAAAACTCAAAAACTCGCATCATATCAATACATAAAAACGATGATGAGTGTGCAAAGTGCACGTACATTTCCTGCGAATCAAGGGCGTATCTGATATGCAAATTGCAAGGTTGTTATAGTTTGTATTGTGTGTAATTTCAGATTTTCGATATAGGTAAACAGAGAATGAATTTGCGCTTTTAGTTGATAAAGTTGTATTACATGCAACAATGGTAGTATGATCCTGTATCCAATTTTTTAATGTTTCAGATATCATGTATGTATTTCGAGATTTATAAAGCTATGAAAATGTCTCCTATTTTCATTATAATGTTCGAAGTTTGGTTTTGCAATTTGGTATCTTGAAATACTGTGCATATACACTGAAAAATATCTAGAAACACTGTGCTAATGTTTTGTTAAATTATGACTACAAACTTTGAATGCTCCTTACGACCATTTTCACCATTATCCATGCATAAACAGGATAAGTGAAATTATTTTTAAAAAGGTACTTAAAGTCGCTATATACGCTTGTATGCTACGTTTTGGAGTTTTTAGCAATGGTATTAAAAATGCGACTACTTTGGCATGGATTTGATTTATTTAAAGGAACTGCCAGAGGGATTTGGAAGTTTCCATTCCCAGTCCCATTCCTGTCTAAATTCCCTAGTCCAGGTCGTTGTTGCTCCAAGTGTCAACCCTGCTTACAGTAAAAAACTTAAATTTATTCTGAGCTAAATATAACGTCAAGCAAATTTGGCACATATTTACCTCGTTATTATATTGGTAAATTACATTTTTTGGATGGCAAGACGGTTCCTGTAATGGCACATCATCATCATAAAAATACTATCCTATTATACTATGGCGCCGATGTATATGACGTCAAATACATAGTAAACTAAATTAGACACAAGATAAGTCCATATTTACTGCCGGTTAATATCCAAACGTGTACAGAGGCAATCGTCTATTCCTGTTTATGTAAGTTCATGTTCACTCAAATAAATAAAATTGAATAACTTTTATCTCGTATTTGTTGATATCAAGATTTTATGATAACACTTAACCTAACCTAGCCTAACTAAAAATAACGTAAACTAACCTTTACGATAGTGAAATTACCTTTTGGGCTCTTAAATATTGGTTACCAGAATACAAAAGGTGGCCAACCCAATAAATATCCATACACTTAAGTGCAAAAACATCGACTCACCTGCATGAATCAAGTAAAAATGTGTTTTTCTCAGCAACCAAATGTCCGATTTAAAATTGGAAAAATGAGTTTTGTTGACAATTATTCCTCTTTATAATTCGCCTAATTGTCATAAAATTCCTGATTCATCGTTGAGGCGAAAAATGTTGAACTTAAAGCAACCCAAATTTGAGTTGTTAATGCCAATATGAATCGTTGTACCTCTGTGGCTGTAAGTGTTTCTGAGTGCAATTTGATTATCAGAGCTTAATAAACACATATCCAGACATGGTGTTAATTAATGGTTTCTCGATAAAATGACCACACCACCAAAAGTAGCCGCACGAGTTGCAGGCTATTCTCCAGAGAAATTCAGCAGAAATCTTTTTCACACTAGACGAATTATAAACAGGAATAAATTGTCTATAAAACACATTTTTCCGATTTTAAATCGGACGCTTGGTTGCTGAGAAAAACACATTTTTACTTGATTCATGCAGGTGAGTCGATTTTTTTGCACTCAAGTGTATAGTATAAAGCTACTGAAAAGATGTTAAATGTTTAAGGGGGCCCCACATCATCAGGGGCATCCGGGTCCACCGATAGCAGTACAATCCCGTTTCAGCTGTATATTTAATATCAGTCATATGAGAAAATAGCAAGTCACAACGTGCACGACACCACCAAATGAATGAAAAATTCTTAAAGCAGATAGATTCACCTTGCTTACCTCATGCTGCGAGCTGCGGGCTGCTACTGTTAGCAGTAAATCCAGCAGATTTTTAATTTCAGCCTGAATTACAGGCATTTTAAGTCCACACCGGTTAGCACAGACAGTGATCTCAGCGTATACATTACGCTGTTAACAGCTGCCAACTAAAGCACAGGTTCCAGGGTCTATAGAAAATCCCTCGCAGTGTGTCGTGCACGGCTATATCTGCAGTGAGTCAGGGCACTAGGATTTTCCTATTTCTCCCATAGTCTAGGTTGAGTGTATTTTTGCGATTTCCCCTTTTACTGGAAATAGAGCCGAAACGGCCCAAGGTCATGCAGCAAAATTGCAAATGCAAAAGCCTTGGTTTTTTCATATTTTATAAGAAACTAATTGCGATGTTCTACTTTCATAGAAGCGTTCGTGTTAGCATTTATAAGCTGTATTGGTTCTTACGTATGGTTCTTCGTCACGTGGTTGACGTTCTCAATGAGGCTATTCATTGTAGCTAAATGCTTAATTGTTAATTGACGATCCTAAATATTCCGCGAGGGTAAACATTATCAGCTCTTGTTATAAAATGTAAATCATACATGTGAAAATGTCATGGTTATCTTGAATTCATTGCAACAGCAAGCATGGCTGAACAATTTTTTTTTACTTCTGCAATAATGCAGTAAGGCGTAAACTTTAAAAGTGAAAGGCATTTTAAATTCCGAATGTTCCCATTCCAATTTTATTTAGAGCAAATTTGTTTTTAATAAAACGCATAAAATATACATACATGGAAAAGATACATCAAAATGTTTACCTCTAAAAGATGTCATTGGGATGATGTAGCACATATCTGAAATAAGATAAATTTATTTTAATTTACGATAGATCAGTATTTTTTGTCACAAGAAAAACGAACATTCTTGAGGTAAACAAATACAAAAATACTTTATTATTTTTTTGTTCAAGAGTACATATCAGGGTCATCCAAACTTTAGGATTCTTAATTCCAGTCCAAATTAAAGTTCCACGCGAAATGGTTTCAAAATTAATAGTTAATATAATTTAACATAGTTTTAGAATTTTCATCGAGAAGCCATTTTCCAAAATTACTTCAAAAATACTTTAAAAGGATCTCACTTTTATCATAGAAATGGCATATTCATTGTAGGGTGTTAAACACAAGAAGTTTCGAATGCACTCCACAACATGAATGTTTATCGAAAATTCGTGAAATTAAATTATCTGAAGATTCTTAAGTTTGCTTCCAACGATTGGTAAAATCAATATTCTGGACGTCTGTTTTATTATAATATTTGATTTCCAAAATGCCAATAACCTCTCTTTTTGTGTAAATTTTATTCTAAAGAGCTCACTGTTGAAGGCAGTCAAGATTTCTAAAAGCATGATAAGCAGCAGTTAATCATGAATGATGAAGCTAGAGATTTCATAACTTGGTTTGAAGATTGCTTGTTCGCTTATGCCATCTGGTGATACGAATCTGTACTATTCTGCTGGCAATATTTTCAAAAACATCTGGAACATGCAGAAATGAGTTTTCTTCCTTCCCATGATAAGCCAGAATCTGTTACCAAGTTAACTTTACAAAACGAAATTAACTTTATGCAGTTAATGAAGTTTAAAGAAATATGTGGGTTTTATTAACATAAAACATATGAAACATATTGTTCACACATACACCTTTGATACTTTTGATAAGAAATGCGTAATGAAATATTGTTTCAATTACCCCGATTTTTATAATTCTCTAAAAACTGCTGCTAATAATATTGTAATAATAAAAATAATTTAAGGAAATTTATGCACGGTTAGAATAAGTTTTTAATAATGGTATTTTTGACTGTCTAAAGAACTTTTCACCCTTTATTAAATGGAAAACGTATTGTTATACTGCTATAGAAAAACACAATGGCACAACTAATTAAACGAATATTGTTAGAAAATATCATAAATTTAAGCACGCATATCTCTATGCCAGTTCCATATAGGGGTGGAGCATATCCTACTGTGTTTCTATAGGTCAAATCTAACGCGGTAAAGATAAGTGAAACTATTCCTGGAAAATGTATCTGAAGGAGTCAGCCACTTGCACATTAAATTCAATGTAACATCATTTATTCTATTAAGTATTTCGGGTGGCAGGCAATAACCATAAATAAATGTGGACGTTTAATTCTATGAAATATTTTTTACTGTTGTTATAGCAAGACAAATGTTGTCCTTAAGCCCTAATATATGCAACTGGAATTCGGTGTGAGTAGTTGAAATAGGGCTGCAACATTGATCATCATTAAGACACAAGGTTCTAGTTTCCAAATAAAATAATAATTTTTCAAAATCATCAGATTTGAAATAGTATCATATACAGTAGTTTAAAAAACTCAAAAGTAGTTGGATGTATTTTCTGTTATTTTTATATCATATGAATCATTATTCAGACAAACAGTTATTCATAAAATGCTTATCTTGGCTGATACATTTATCGTATCCATTTCAAACAGTCTCAGTCTGCGTAAACAATTGGTATAAACATTCGTATACGGAACATGTATTTTGTTTTTTCTTTGATGTTTGTAACTGCTGAGTCATAATATTGTATAGTTATAACTGGGGAAACAGTTTTGGGAATTGTTTTTTTAATTTTCCCACGCGCAATGACAAGCGCAGGTGTCATTACTCCTGACTCGTATACAAGGTACATGCATTAAATGTACTACTAATGATGATACCAAAGAAGCAGGTGGCGCTGCCAAACATGACATCTAACAGACTGATTAATTAAACTTTCGAAATTTCAAAGCGTAGAAAAAGTAGCAGTTTGTTATTGCGAATTAATTTGCTGAACCTGGCGCTGTCGGTAATGGATTCGAGGAAAGGATTTTTGTCCTATATAGTACGCATGCGCTCTCTTCGTGACCTTTCGAGAATTTAATAGAGCGCATCTGCATAAATTCTAACCAAATCGATTTTCAATCCAATGAAATCCATTTCGTGACTTGGGCTATCGTATCCCAATGGGGCGAGCTTAGTCAGAATTTTTGATTTTTATTTGTCATCATGAACTATTATTTACATAATACCTTATGCTTGATATCCTTTTACGTTTACGCACTGTTTATAATACCTATCATTGCTTAACAATTAAAATACCTTGTTGAAAAACAGCATATAGTACAGTAGAAACTCGATTATCCGGACTAATTGGGACCGTGGGTTATCCGGATAAGCAAAAATCCGGATAATCGAGTT
>JAQGAE010002223.1:0-18741 GCA_034696685.1 Julus scandinavius | reverse complement strand
CAATTGAAACCAATAAAACCAATAGAAATTTTCTATTGATACCAATAGAAAACAACGTTCCAAATAACAATATAAATTTATTGTTTTTTTCACCAGGGTATGCGTCATGATTGGTTGTGTCCCCCCACCCCCAAAAGTATTTACAACCTAAGGTCACGTTTTTTTAATAACTGGTAGCCATTCAGCATGCCTTATCTTATTTTTATTGCTGAATTTACCATTTATGATGTATTTTAGTCGCTGAGGCGCCACGATAATGAAACCAAGTGAGCAGTTTTTCGCTTGTAAAGAGATTATTGGAGGTTTTGAGGCTTTTGCTTGCTTAAATATTCATTGATAAGAAGCAGTAGTTTAGATTGCACCCCTCTTACGGTAGTAACAGTAGTGTACTTGACGCTACAAATTACGTGTGTCATTGCCCTTTGCTTATCTAGAAATGCAACGTGAGGCATTTTATTACACACTGTACAAACATGCAAGGAAGTATTACTATCACCTTGTTCATAGGTGGGCTACATAAGAGGAAATTTCAATTACAGCAATAGTATTATGCTCACCAAATAAAGGTTTCGATGGCTTATCGTGTATTTGTAGCAACACATCACAACGGAATCTTGAGTTTGTCGATGAATATTCCAACCTAGTATTGACTGCTAGTGAATCTGGCGAACACAAATTGTGAATTTCAGAAATCTACTACAGTGACACCTCGGTTTATGAACTTGATCCGTTCCTTGACCCTGTTCGTGAACCGAAAAGTTCGTGATCCGAATCATTTTTTTCCCATTGCAATTAATGTATTAAATCTAAATAATGTGTTCTTTGTCATAGAACATTTTTTTAACATGTTATGGCTTTATGTGTGGGAATAATGCAGAAAGGAAATCAATATAAGAGTAATATTAGAAGAAAGCATTTTAATATATACATCCATGATTTCCAACATTAGAGAGATTTAGCAAGAAAAATTACCGTTACCGTTGACGTCATTATTTCCAAACGCACATGGGCATAGTAACGCGCAAGGGATTCTGGGTAAAGGTCAATATAACCGTTTTTTTTTTTTAATTACACATATGCCTGAAAAATGTGAAGAATTTACATAGAACGTTTTCAACGGTTGAACAAATTTAACGTGATTTTGACAGTCTGCGCATGACGGATGGAAACTTTTACATGCGATGGAGCCCTATCGTCAAATTGCATGCTAAACGTTTATTGAACGTCGAATTTGACCGTTCAACAGAGCATGCGCACATGAGGTCAACATTAACGCTAAGTGAAACGTACGTTTCTTGCTAAATCTCTCTATTGTAGGAAATAAAAACACCCACGTGGTGTCGTCATGCTGACGTTGCTGCGAATCAACTTCATTCGCTGATTCTGTTTAAGAAATTTGCTTTGACAAACATTGTTTCCATTAGGAAAATGTGTGTTATTCTGCTCTATTTTGTTGTTAATTATATGATTTAAGTCTGAAATCGACGACATCGATGGATTGTCATCCATTGCTTCTGCAATTTTAGTGGATAAAACAAGAGACGAATTTTTGCCATTTTTGCAATTGAGGCTGTATCCTCAAAACTAATATCGATTTTAATTTGAATCCTTGGAAATTCTGGCACATTTTTGATGTTTCTTGTATTTAGTAAAACTTATCCGCAACAAAGATGTTCTGCTGGAACTAGTAAAACAATTGCAAAAACTCGGACCTTTGATCGGTGGCCAAGAGAAATATATTCGTGAACTGAAGCATCGGTCGTGAAGCGAAACAGCATGTGGTGTTCGTAGACTGATTTGTTCGTAAACAGAGACGTTCGTAAACCGAGGTTCCATTGTAATTGCAGTTTTATGAAGAATTTTTTTTATGTAAATGTTCAATACAATTTTAAAAATTCCTATGGAAGCGTTGTCACGCGAATGTCAGCTGCCAATTAATGCATATTGATGAAATCAAAATTACCTATATCGTGACTGGTACTTTGTGTGTTTTCAGGGGTCATTCCTTCCTCTTTTAGTTTCTTTTATGGTGGATGACCGCGCTTCACTATCATACTTGATCTCACAAACACAAACGCTTATGGAAGATAAGAGAAAAATTTGCTTGGCTGCCATGATGAAGTTTATTTAAAACTTCAGACCTTCCGGGCAAAACGATCGGGAAAATAGGTGTCGATACTCGCATGCTAGTTTTGAATGCTGTCATTGACATTGGTTTTGAAATGAAATGCATTATTATGCTGGGTTAATGTCATGTTGCTTGTTGTTATACGTGCTACAACCACATTTTCCTGAAAGACATCGGGGTAGAAGTACAGCTAATTTCATATGGCTACTACTTTTTATTGGGTGTGTTTGCGACCACGCTACCTTTTTGCATATATAAAGTTAACCTGTTTGGACTATTTCGCGTTGATTAGAATCATTTACAAAAAAGTGCAGTTCCCTCGTGCTTAGGTCAGTGCACTGAGTGGAAAAACCTTCTTGGCCATAGCTTACAGTACAATTGAGACAAAAGGCTGACCTTAACTGATGCGCCTGCCTGCTCTCAACTTTCTTCCTGGCTAGCGTTCAAACCTCCCTCACCTCTCAAGCTAAAAGTGGCCACTTAGTGATCTAAACAGCACCCTAAAAGGTGAAACAATTAGGCCTGACTCTGGTCACTTCCTGAAACAACTTTGATGACTTATTTTGTTATCATTGTTGACCGCCTCCTGAATTAATAGTTCACTTAATGCTGGATGTCAGTATTTGCAAAGAACTAATAAACTAAGGCTATGTTCATTTAAAATTTGTAGTACAAAAAATTGATAAATGCAGTCGAACCTCGGTTTACGAACAAATCGGTCTACGAAAACCATTTGTTGTTTCGCTTCACGAACCACCCATCAAAGGTCCGAGTTTCTGCAATTGTTTTACTAGTTCCAGCAGAACATCTTTGTTACGGGTAAATTTTACTAAATACGAGAAACAGGAAAAATGTGTCAGAATTTCCAAGGATTCAAATTCTAATTGATATCCACGCCAATTGAAGATGCAATTGATGACAATTCATTGATGACGTCGATTTCAGACATAAATCATATAATTAACAACAGAATAGAGTAGAATAATACAAATTTTCCTAATTGAAACAATGTTTATTAAATGAAATTTCTTGAACAGAATGTGCGTATGGAGTTGATTCGCAGCAACGTCAGCATGACGACACCACGTGGGTGTCTTTATTTCCTATAATGTTGGAAATCATGGATGCATTTATTAAACTGCTTTATTCTAATATTACTCTTATATTTATTTCCTTTCTGTATTATTTCCACACAAAGCCATAACATGTTAAAAAAAATATCTACAGCAAAGAACGCATTATTTGGATTTACATTAATTGCAATGGGAAAAATTGATTCGGTTAACGAACAGGGTCTAGAAATGGATTGTACGTAAACCGAGTGTCCACTGTACCTTGAATATTGGAAGTTGTATTGCCCAATAAAATTCTTGCAGTCTGCATACACTTCCTTTCATTTTCAACTATTGTATGACAAACTCCATTTATATTTTTATAATACTATTTCCTCGTCCCTGAGGTGTGGCTTTGGTTCAAGAATGGTATGTCACTACCAATATACAAGCATATTCAAGACATTTATTCAATACCATGCAGTGCCTAGCAGAAGATTATTAGCGAAATTCAGCTTGGAAATTCTACCCTCAATTTTTGAAATGTTGTATTATTATCAGTAATGAGTATTATTTATTCATCGAATGATATGAAATTTAAAAAAATATATAACCTAAAAAATGCTGCATCCTCTGCACAGTTCAGAATAATAAACATGTCCGAAAATGGTTTCTTCATTGGCTCTGGTACACATAAATAACAGTTATAGTTTGTTCGGCTGAGTACAAGTCCATTTGTTGTTTCATATTACACCAATGTATATGTGTTGTCTCGTTTATCCATCCGCAATTTTGAAATGATTTTGTTGTAATCAAGAGCAATTTAAGCAGAGTTACGAGCCGGCCTGATTGACTGGAATAATAGTTCGCAATCTGAAATTGATAATAATGACTACGAAGTGATTGGGGCATTATACAATATGAATTATTACTGGCACGGTTCAGGATGGCACCCGATGAAATGCAGACTTTTTCCTTTCTCTGACGAGACCAAAGAAACAGGAAAGTGTATTTATTATCGTACTGTCCTGTTTATTTAAAAATACGAAGCCTTCTGTAGCTACTTATTTTTGTTTGCTAAAAAGACGTATCCAATGGCAGGCTGTTTGTCCGCAGCAAACCACAACAGAGCTAGGCACGCGTATCTCTATATGCATTTTGACTTTCTCTTGCGTTAGTACATTGTTGTTGATTGATTGACACTATTTCCAATATGGGGCAGAGGAGTTGAATGCTGGAAAGTAGCCAAAACCAGCAACGTTTCTGGCTTGTGACATGACTGCACAGTTGCAATCGATGTCACAAAAATCGCGGAAAATTGGCAGATACTGGTTGAAATTTGTAAAATTATTGGATTCCGAGGGGGATCTATCCCCATGATTCCCCCTCCCCCCCCCTCCATATATACGGCCTTGCGTCAAAGCTCGTTTTAATTGGATATTTTAATTGATATAATTGGCATTTATTTGCACTGGTTTTACTGTATATTTATGAATCTTTGACATCACAGTCGCGTGCATTTTTTATGATGATGCACGTGCTGTTGTTCTTAATATCGTGCTTTTTGGAATTCCATTTTTCTTTGTTTGGAATTCTTTAAAAATTGAAATTCAGTTCAGTTCAGCTTCTCTTCACTGCTTGATGTTAAAATAAATAGTTCACATATAACTTATTGTGGTTGAATTTGATGATAATTTCTACTAATACATAAATTTATTTAACGTCTTTTGACAACTATACAATCTGCTAGCACTTTATCAATTGACAACGTTCATTCCATTGTAATAATCACGTTCTATTTCTAAGCTATTCCATTTCTTACCTGTTCTATTTTTCAAATTTGGAACACTAACATGAGATGGCAATTGCCAAAAACGTCATTGCAAATTAAATACAAAACATCTATAATGCATTGTAATTAAAAATAACCTAACACTTATTGTTGAATACAGTTTATTATTAAAGTTATTACAACATGTAAAAATCTCTTTATTTGCTGTGACCATTGGTTAGCTAAATTTCTGATAATGGTAAGAAGTCAAACTGTTATATTTGCTTACATGAAAGCAAAAAAGAAAAATACCGTAACCCTGTAAGGATGCTATTTTCATCAATTTGTCTCATTGATCAGACATGATTGATAAATACTGGATCTCGAGCATACTTTTCATTAATATTCTGGGATGAACCGATAAAACCATTGAACGCTTTAATTCTTGTGGCTTTGTCCTCGATGTAAAATGGTGGAATAACGTTGACATTTGATTTTCCAATTTATTTATCGCAGGTATCAAAGACTCGAAGAATCTATGAAAGAGGAAGGGTTGTCGGAAACCCAAAAACAAGAAAAGAGGCAGCAACATGCTATTAAAGAAACCGAATTTCTGCGACTCAAGCGCTCGCGCTTGGGTGTTGAAGATTTTGAACCCTTAAAAGTCATTGGAAGGGGAGCATTTGGAGAAGTAAGCTTAATGCGTTTCAATTTGCATTTCTTGATATTAGAAAGTGATTATCGACAGGTCTATCATAATCATATTTTCCGACCAGGTGCGATTAGTACAAAAGAAGGACACGGGGCACGTTTATGCAATGAAAATACTCAGGAAGGCTGATATGCTTGAGAAAGAGCAGGTATGATGACATAAAAAACTGTCTTTATAATTACATCTTTTTACTGGGGGCATTCTGATGTGCTGGTTACTTTTTGTTTTAGGTTGCCCATGTTCGTGCTGAACGCGACGTCCTGGTTGAAGCTGATCACCAGTGGGTGGTAAAAATGTACTATTCTTTTCAGGATCCTATTAATCTCTACCTCATCATGGAATTCCTACCTGGAGGTTAGTTCAAAGAGGTTTTCAGTTTGTAAGCAATTCTCCATGTCGGTGATCTCCAAACTTTTATGATTGTGCACCCCCTACTTGTCGAAAAACTCGTAGCATGCACATACCACGTTGGATATTACTGCATCATAGTTTTAACATTTCAGTATGTTATTGGAAAGATTTCAAGCAGTTTCCTAACTGATAAAAAGCAGCGTTGTGCGATAGTTATGGTTTGAATTTTTTTTTGGATTTCAGGAGACATGATGACACTTCTTATGAAGAAGGACACTTTATCCGAAGATTGCACCCAGTTTTATATTGCTGAGACTGCCTTGGCAATTGATTCTATTCACAAATTAGGATTTATCCATAGGGACATTAAACCAGATAATTTACTATTAGATGCTAGGGTGTGTTGGCTTTTTGATCTTTTCTAATTTCAAATCCAGTTTCCTCGGCTAAAAATTTAAATTGTTTGATTACAGGGTCATATAAAATTATCCGATTTTGGGCTATGCACTGGAATGAAAAAGTCTCATAGGACCGAATTTTATCGGGATTTATCTCAGGCTAAACCAAGTGACTTTAGTAAGTCGTCAATTTACTCGACCCAGAAATATCCTTTTAAAAATTACTATCGATTTTTATCGCTTAACACATCTTGCTTTTCAGTATCTCGTGCCTGTACTGCATCAAATCCGATGGATTCCAAACGAAGGGCAGAGAGCTGGAAAAAGAATCGAAGACAATTGGTAAATTTCATGCTGGGTTGTGTATAATTAATGTCGTAATTAATGCCTAATGATAATTGTGTCCTTGATTCATAGGCCTATTCAACTGTTGGCACACCGGATTATATTGCTCCTGAAGTCTTTATGCAGACTGGTTATTCTAGCGCTTGTGATTGGTGGTCATTAGGTGTCATTATGTATGAAATGTTGATAGGTTATTATCTTTTGATTGCTAAGTTTGCGGATTAATCTATGGGTGATTACGTTGACTCTAAATAAATTTATGATTCGAAATTTTAAATATTCCTGGTGAACATTTAGCAACAACTTTATTAATTGTTGATAAACTTATAAAATTGGGTCAAATATTCACGTCATAGATATCTATACATTTGAAAGCGGGTTAATATATCATATTGTGTTATTTTTTTATAAAGGTTATCCACCATTTTGTTCTGAGAATCCCCAAGAAACATATCGCAAAGTAATGAACTGGAGGGAAACATTGATCTTTCCACCCGAAGTACCCATCTCTAATGAGGCCAGAGATTTCATCCAGAGGTTTTGTTGCGAAGCTGAAAGGCGTATAGGAAACAGCGGAGGTGTTGACGATATTAAACAACACCCGTTCTTCAAGGGCGTTGACTGGGATCATATTCGGTAAGCTGGTTACTGAAACCTTAAAAATAGCACTGTTTGTTGCAATGTTATCTAACGTTTCAAGCGAGGCTTGCAATAGTAGTTAATGGTGTTCCCAATTAAGTTTATTACAGCTGTTGTTTTGCAGCTGAAATTTCTTGAACAAATGCCGTTATGTTCCAATGATTAACTGTGTTTTTAAATAAAATCATAATGGGAGGTTAATTTATAAATTCACCTATACCTCGTCATACGGCCGCTCTTTATACGGCATTTTTTAATTATGGCACTGTTTCGATTTATGGTTCACAATGATTTGTTATACTGCCAACAAAAAATGTTGTAATTAAAGAAAGTGGCCAAAAAGTTTGATAAGTTACCCCAATTTGCACAAACAAGGTCGAATTTGGCTGACAATAAAACAACTTGTGGGTTTCACTTCGTTTAAGAAGGAAAAAAATGAAAATCATGATGCAGAAATAATTGATTCGTTATACAGCCAACTTTTCCGGAACATATCTAGGCCGTAAAGCGAGGTATAGGTGTATTTGAATGGAATATCCAATTTGTCACTTAAACGCTTGAATCAACTTCCACCAAATAATCTTGCTCCATGTATTCTGTTTTTTTTTGTTTTTTTTGTGAGTATATCCATAGGCTGTAGATGCCAATTCACTTTAACCATTATATCATCCAAAATCATAAATAATACACCCATACATCTGCTTTACGGCTACGGCCTAGATACGTTCCGGAAAGGTTGGCCGTAAAGCGAAAAGCCGTATAACGAATAAGCATTTTTTGCTCGTTTAACGAAACATTGTGGGCCGTAAATCGAAACATTGTGGGTCGTTATAGCAAAATGCCGTATAAAGAGCGGCCATATAGCGAGGTATAGGTGTATATGAATTATTTAAGCAAATCTAATGATTGTTGTATCGATTATCCCAATAATGTCTTTACTAATCATTCCCACATCTGTTGGCCGTTTGTTTCTCTCGTGCTACCTTTACAATTTGTTAATTTCATTATTTAGAGAACGGCCAGCAGCCATAGCAGTTGAAGTGAGAAGTATCGATGATACATCCAACTTTGATGATTTCCCAGATGTGGATCTAAAAATCCGTAAGCAAACTTGCCTCATGAACATCAGTTTGTGCGATATTCGTTTAGCAGTACGCCATTTTGAGTACATGTTAAGCTAATCTCATTCGTTCCGATTCGTAGCTTCTGCTCCGGTCAAAGATGGGGAAACCACTTATAAAGATTGGGTTTTCATTAACTATACTTTCAAGCGTTTTGAAGGGCTTACCCAGCGTGGTGCCAACAAACTCACACCTAAAAAGTAAGTGTCATTTCTGCCTTGCTTTTTCTTTTCTTTTTTTTTGCTTGCTTCCATGTTGTGAGTATCGAGTTTTTTCACATCACCTTCTGTCCACGTTTAATTTTAAAAATAGTTGTAAGGCATGAACATTGGTTGTTTAATTTAACAGGTTTGAAAATATAATCAAATAGCTCGTATGCATGATATTTTTCAGTTTTTACACCTGTCAGTAATTCTTCCCTCAATGAAATGACATCTGTGATTGCGTTTAAATGTGCAGTGAACGTTGTGATTACTCGCGGTCAGCCATGGTCCGTGCATGCGCAAGGAAGCCAAATATTACGTCGCATGGTTTTTATTTTGAGCATTCAATGAAAGGTAGTTGATGAATTTTTCTAGTCCCAAATTTTTAAAACCAATTTTGCTAGATATAAAAGTTGCAAAATTCAAAGTTTTTCCATTTTTTCTTAATTTTAGTTTTACACCCATACCTCGCTTTACGGCATAGATATGTTTCGGAAATGTTGTCTGTAAAGCGAAAAGCTGTATAACGAATCAATTATTTTGATACAAAAAATGCTAAAAGTCGGTATGCACCAGAGAAAACGTACGCAAACACAAGAAACACTGAAACAAAGTTTCCAGCATGTTTTTCGAAACGTGTCGCAAATTTCCTTTGATCCAGACCGATCGCCAGAACACACAAAATGTGTTTTTCAAATGGCCGTTTTTCGACACGTGTTTCACAAACACTTCTGGACATGTGTATGTTTCATGTGTCTTAATGTTTCTTTTGATGCATACGCACCTCAAAAACTGGCATTTTTTTTTTTTTTGGTCGTATAACGAAACATTGCGGGCCGTAAATCGAAAAAGTGCCATAATTATAAAAGGCCGTTATAGCGAGGCATAAGTGTATTACAAAATTAATTTAACAGATTTTTGATTATTAAAAATATATGCTTATCTTCAAAAATTGTTGATTGAAACTTACGAGAATTTAAAAATGTTGATTAGACAAAAATATTACAATTAAGTGTTAGCTTTGATGTTAACAATTCGTAACTCTCGTGATGATGATACGGGTGGAAAAAAAAGTCTCGTATTTTTGAATGGAAAGCTCTGTGATATTGGTGCTACATTCCTTGGTAAGCATGGACCGTGGTAGGCTTGTGCAAAACCCAGTTTTTGACTTAACCTGGTTTTTGTTCAATTATTAGTGCGTTGAAAGCCATCCAAGATGCCCAAAAATTCAAGATAAGCGACTTCTAGTTAACGTTTTCATTGAACAGTCCTGCGTAGATTGTGCTTGACCCGGCGATGCTGTTGAGGCAATGGTGGTGGTAGTGGCTATGAATGCGTTCGATACACTCCTCCTCCTCCTCCTCCTCCTCACTCTCTCGTTATTTTCTCAAATGAAAATTGTGGACCTCGCCGCCACCACCGTTTGCCTATCCCTACACTCAGCTACTTGAGGCACACTTTGCATCGCAGTTTAATCTGTAGCCCATAGCCCTCACAACATTTGTTGAATGAAGATATATTTTTTATGGCTATAAGGTGATGATATAATGCTTCGAGAACAAACGAATTCTTTATTCAGGATAAAACGTAATGGCAGTGCAGTTATGGTATATGTATAATTTGTTCTAGTAAGTGAAGTTGCGTTCAACTTGTCTTTAACTGTTGTTAAACACTGCATTTTGAAGGTTTGTAAAATGACAATACCCTCGGTTATAGTACATCGAGTAACAATACTGCTATTAGAATGTACGAGCAAATTCAGAAAAACAAAATAGTGTGAACACTATCGTGGGATTTTACAATTACTACGCAAGATTTTTTTTTCTTCTCTCAGCATTTCAAAAAATCAAAAAGATATTGGTGGTATCAAAAAAAAGCAATAATTTTATTTGAGGCAAAGCCAAAAATTTAAGTGACTGTCTTTTCTATTCCATTAAAAGATGCTTTCAAAATCCATTTGTAATATTGTCAGACAAATTAAACGTTTGCAATATATTTCTCGAGTCACGGTAAAACTAACTCGAACATTGTTAGCACATTTTCTTGTCTTTCGCTGCTTTTTTGCTGCTACAAACTGTTTTAATGCCATCGGAAAGGTAATGTTTTGAAATTACGAGGGGAGGTCAAAATGTGTTGCATATTCGTTTATTATTCGAAAACCAGATGTCGTACAAAAAAAAACTGAAATAGCCATTTTAAAGAGCACGAAATTTGCTATTTTTCAATGTAGGACCCGAGTTTGTTTTCACATTTATCTCAACGTTTGATGAGATTGTTTATACACCTCTCGTAAAATGCGTTATGTTGGCTATGCACAAATCGACGTTTTCGGTTTTGCGTCCATCCTCAAAGTTTAAACACCACCTAAAGAAAGGTCCAATTAACGGTTAATCAGGAGTTGGTCCAACAGCACTGTTGTGATTGTTGTTTACCTCTAAATTGGCAAGGGTTTTAAGTCCAGGCACTGTTGAGTCCCTTGCTGACTTGGTTCCAACACAAGTGTATCCAGGTTGTAAGTCTTTACACTGCACCCTTTATGGAAATAACTTCTCGAGTAACAATCCAAATGAAACTAAATTTCCTTTAATTATATGAAGATTATTCGCGCATACAAGCGCACTGATAAAGCAACAATGGCATCTGCCCCCCGTGAGAGCATAAAACAGACTACCCAAAACGAACTAGCAAACATAAAACCCCAGTTTTTCCCGCCCAAGACGTAGGAATGCACCCCCGGGAGAGACAAAAACCCATAAAAGTCAACGTGGGTGCCAACGACAGTGTCGAATGACCGTAGCGCACCATTAACGACAAAAAAGAGGGGAAACGCTATAACACAAACAAAACCAAAATCTTGAGAATGAGGGGAAAATATTTTCGGACGACCACTTCAGTTACGGTTTCGCGTCCGTCCTTAAAGTTTAAACACCAGTTGTGTGAAACACATTTGTAGGATCACAAAATAAATATTCCTCAAAGAGGAAATTGTCTTGTCTAAGTTTGAACTGAACTGTTCTTAATCCAAGAACACAATTGTGGAAGATGAAACTTGAAATTTTTAAATTGTAATAATGGAACAACAAACAATAGAACTATAGAAGTTCAGCACATGCTGTGGGATCATGCAAAGACTGCACATGCACCATTTCATGCTTCACATGCAATTCTTTTTCATGTTGGTGGAATCCCAACCACATTTGTCACCATGAACTCCTAAATTTTCACTCGGTTTCATGCCTTTCAACACTGAAAAACGAATAACACCTCGTTGTTCCTATCGCGTGAATTCTTTCGAGTGAGGCGCCATTTTGTTTTTGATAGTTTGTTCGAAATTCTGCATGAATGTAGTGACCTAAACCCAAAATGTACTGCTTTTTAAAGTTTTTCTTTCAGTTTTGTTGTACGACATCTGGTTTTCGAATAATAATTGAATATGCAACACTTTTTGACCGCCCCTGTGTCTTTATTTTACCTTGCAATTTGAGAATCTTACTCCACCTTCCAAAACACGTCAGATTAAGAAAATACTTGAAATAGTAATTGTGAACTTGTAATATGCAGACTTATTCAAAAATTTGCTAGTCATATACCGGTTTGTGGGATTTGGTATTTCCAGCTACGGTTTGCAATGTATAGTCCAGCACTATAAAATCGTGGTTTGTCCATCGTCTTTCGATTGCCTCTCGGAAGTAGCCACTATTCATACATTCAGGAGTAGATCATTCGTTAATAGTGTTATGCTCGCAATTGTGTTGTTTTTCGCCACAGGCAGATTGTTTTTTTGTTTTGTCACGAGCGATTTCTCTCGGCAGCACCAGCACCCCCTTGAAAATTAAAAGAGTCAGTGTTTCCACAAACTTTTTTTTGAATTAGTTAACGGTTCGTTATTCCCGTCTTTTTTTTTGTTGTTGTTCAGAGCTTACACTTGCTCTGTAGGGTGAGAATTCACCATCGCAATTTATTTAAACGAATTTACTGGTGTACAAGTTGGAATTTAAACATTACTCCAAAGAACTATTTAACGCCATGCACATTCATTTTTTGTTCTTGTTTTTTTGCCTCTTAAGAAAGTTTTAATTGCAAAATGCCCAAACTTTTTTTTTTTAATTGCATACCGAGTAAAATGTGGGTGAGTACCTTATTGCGTGTTTTTTTTTTAATTGTTCTTGTGATGAAATTAATTTCAATATGGCATTTTGGAATAGACCAATCGAATCAAGATATTGCTTGACCAATATCGTTATACGAGGGATATCCCAAGACTAAGTTACACAGGACATTTATTCATGAACTGCTTATCCAAAACAAAAATAGAAATATACATTTTAAAGAAGGGACCTTTCTCTATTTTTCAACATAGTCCCCGTGCCGATTGATGCACTTGTCCCACCGTGACACCAGCTTCTGTATACCATAGTTTTAAAAAGTGTTTAGTTGGGTATACAACCAATGACGAACTGTTTTAATGACCTCATTATCCCTCCTGTAGGACTGTCCTCCAAGATAAAGCCTCATGGGCCCGAAGATATATGTTGTGACACGCTGTCGAAACTTCGAGCTGCAATTTTGAGAAAACGGCTTAGTGTGGACATCAACGATGTCGTCCTCTTGCATGACCATACACACATCACATCACCCACATGGTAAACCACAAAATTAGACTTTTGGGGTGGTAAGTGTTGAAGCACCCACCGTACAGTCCTGACTTGGGCGCCGAGTGATTTTTACCTGTTTGGGTCCATGAAGCCGTATCTTGGTGGACAGTCCTTCAGGAGTGACAATGCGCTCATTAAAACAGTTCGTCATTGGTTGTATACCCAACCGAACACTTTTTACAACGATGGTATACAGAAACTGGTGTCACGGTGGGACAAGTGCACCAATCGGCTCGGGGACTATGTTGAAAAATAGAGAAAGACCCTCCTCTTCTAAAATGTATTTCAGTTTTTCGATTGGATTAGCAATTTATGAATAAATGCCTTGTGTAACTTAGTTTTGGGACATCCCTTGTACTTGGGATATGTCATATTTGGAAAGTACAATTTTGAATGCTGAGGCATAATTTTTATTTCAACTTAATTTTCGTTTATATAAAGAGAATTTAAAATGATCTTGCTTTTAAAACTAAAGTAAGTATTCCCAAATGTTTAATTTTTGGAAATTTAATTTAATTTAATAATTTAATCTTCAAAAATGATGTTTGTTTGATTCAAAGATAGGTTAATTTCTCGAGGCAGCGATTATTTATTGGAAGGGTCTTTGAAAAAGTGTTAGCCAATTAACTGGAAATCCTAGAAAAATATACTAGTTTAAGCAATTATAGCTTCATAAAGTAACAATGCTGTTATTGACAATCTAGATTAAATCTGCATTTTCAGGAATTACACGAGTAAAAAGTTATTTTGCTATAATTTAAATTAAAAGTTGTCAACTACTCCCTTGAGCCGTTTATGGTCTTTTGTACCCATGGACCTTAAACTTTTCCTCGCGCAATCCTCTACTTTTCGTGGCTTATTTGAATACAGGTGTTGAATTTTATTCATTCGTGCAGCAAAAGTGTGAAAGTGAATAGTTTTGTCTATTGTGTTGTAAATAGTGCAATTGCCTAATTAGTTTTAAAAGTGTCGATTCTTTGAGCACCTTCATAATTAATAAACGGTGCGTTATTTTTATTTGATTTTTGAATGCCTCGGTTCATTTTCAGAGATGGACAAAAGCTGCACGGGAAATTTCATTTATCTTGGTGAAAACGAATGCAAATTTTCGACGTCTTCAAGCATATTTGTTGTAGGTAGCCTGATCATTTTATACCAAAAAAAAACCCACAAAAAACCACCGGAAATCTGTTGGATGTCGTTTTTGTTCCCTCGATTGTAAATTTGATTTTTTTAAAAATGTTTGTTAGTTGTATGCCCTGCCACACACGCAATTACCTCCTTTGTACATATACATATCTTTGTAAATAAAAAGAGAACTATTTGGGTTTTGCAAAAATAGCACGCAACAAAAAAAAAAGATATACTAATTTTCATATTTAAAAACAAGAATATTTTTATTCACAATGAAAGCTAGGTTTATATACATCATGGAATGTATTTGGCAAACTGACATCTCCCTCTACATGTTTACAAATACTATACTGCCATGTTAAAACTCTAGTTTTGATATTTTAAATGAAAATACACTATGTTCAAAATGATCTTGTACGATTTAATGGTTCAAATATTCACACATGTATTGTTCATCTGCAGACGACACCCCCTTTCCTGAGTCACTTGAGGATATACATACAATTACGAGTCAACAGAAGAGAATTTTTTGACAAAGTAAGCTGACTTTGCAGTGTCAAACTGCGGTCATAGCATAGAGATTGTAATTATTGGATATAAGTGGCCCTATGCCCTCTACGTAACAATTTCAATGATATTTCATGACAACTGTTCATTGAAGTTGTAACCTACAGAGCATAATTACACTTAGTTATAGTTTTTTATTTCCATTTCAAGCTGTTTTGGAATAATTGTGCCCACTACAATCAACTAAAAAAAAGATACGCCACAAGTATCCAGAATGGCCGTTCGACACTGGATTAAATCACAGGTTTGTATTTTAATTTAAAAAACGATTGTTGACTTTATTTAAGGTGAATCACAACCCTATCACTTTCAATGGGTGAAATTTTAAACCATAATCACAGCCAAACAAAAAGAGATTAAATAAAAATAAAAATTGTTTAAAATAGCTTGATAAATCAGCAATGGTATTACTTTTTCACTTTGAAATGGTAGATTTTTTTAAAAATTAATAAACAAGTTAATAAAAATGTCCAAAAGTAATACCATTGCTGATTTATCAAGCTATTTTAAATAATTTTTATTTTTATTTAATCTCTTTTTGTTTGGCTGTGATTGTGTTTTAAAATTTCACAAAATGACAGTGATAGGGTTGTGATCCAGCTTAAGGCAGGGCTAAATCCAAGCCATAATTTAAAAGAATACACATATTTTATGATGTATTTCCGCAATTTAATATTAAGTAGAGTGCTAACTACCATGTAGAAAAGGTGTTATCTGAATATTTTCAGTCAAAAGCCTTAAAAATGGATTTTTTGGCTTTCACTGATGAATTCACGTGCTGCCCCCGCAAATCAAAATGATGAACTACACGTTTTGAAAAAACATTTTTTTAAAAATTGCTCTGCAATGACTCCTGAGGTTAAACAGGCCGGGTTATCGGGGTGATGTCCTTGGGGCGGGGCCTGCTTGGTATGGGCTATGAAAGTGGGCCGATAAAAGGTTTTGCTGGTGAGCTCGGGTCAGGAGAGAGGGCAGTCCGGGCTTGGGGTTTGACCAAGCTGGTCACCCTTGGTGAGGCACGCGTGAGCTCGGGCTCAGATCTTAGGAAGTCCTGCGGGTTAGCAGGCAGCAGTGTAAAATGTGTTTCCTAAGTTTTTAATAAATAGTTCGTGAATATCTGCCCGTGCATGGCTAACTTCGTGTCGCGGAGGATCATAATACAGTTTTTTATTGTGCATATTTGTATTACTTTGACCACATCTGTCTTTGAAAAAATCGCACGGCAGCTAGTGTTTTAGCCCCGCCTTAAATAGATTAAAGTGTGGTGATATAAACTGTATTTTCTCTCAATAACTTTGAGGAAAATAATATCACTGGAATAGTGTGGTTGTTAACAATTGCAAACATGAAGTTTAAAAAACAAGGTAACATCGGACATAATAGCAAGAATCGTAAAGAAACTTAAAATTTAGCTTTTTTTGTGATTGATAATGCATGGGATAAATAAAATCAGTTTCAGAAATCAGGATAATCGGATCAGTAAATGTATTTATAGACATTGTGAGTAACACAGCATGCTTTAGGATATTTCAAAACGCCTCTGCCAACCAAAGATATCACTTTGATCGTGAGCATAACAGTTAACTTGACCGTTTGTTTAAAACGAAGACGCAGATAAATGAAACTGCACTATATACAACAGGGGGTTTCGCAAAATTCGGTTCCCGATATGTGGCGCACCAAATTCTGTTACTCCTTATAATTTAAATTAAGCATCTCCTTGCTCTAGTTTAAAAAAGGACTTTGTTGGTCCCGTGGAGGTAAGATTTCACTCCAGAGAGACATCTATGTGCATCCCTCTAGAGGTTGGCAATCATCGGAGAGAACATCTTGCATTTCACTGGCTGACACAAAGCTGAGGTTTTCAAATGAGCAGTCAAGCATAGAGTCCAACTGGGTTTCATGCGTGGCTTCGTTGGATTTTTTTGGCGATCTCCAAGCATCGCTCGGTCCCTCATCATCTATCGATTGCCAATCTTCGTCCCAGCTCAAGTTTCGATTGACTTCTCGCTCGTCTACTGGGAGGAGTGCGCTCGTATCGGCGTCGGTTACATCGAAAATCTCCGTTACTTTCATCTCATTCTTGTCGTCCAAATAATAGTAGGAGATTAGCGAATCATGGTTCTGCGTTACTTCCAAGATCTGATCAAAAGTGTCCACCTGGGTTTCCCAATCGTTGGGTTTTTGGGCTTCCAACTGCATCGCAGCATTGGCAAGTTCTACAACCTCGCGTTCTTTCGCATCTGCGCTAATAGCAGAACTCAACGAGCCAGGCGTCTCCGGCCGAGCCTCGTCGCTGGATTGGGCAGGAACGTTTACCATGAAGTCGATATTAACCCTGCCGAGTACTCGCTCGACTGAAGTTTGCCTCGTCATGTTGTCATCCAGTGGCAGCACGGTTTTCCTGTAATACTCATCGGCCGGTTGACTGTACGATGGCTTGACTGTGAAATCGTTGACCAATCTGTAATCGTACTCGGTGAGAGCCAACTGACAAGTGAACCTGAGGAGAGAAAAAAAAACTATGAAAGTACGAAGCAATAGCTAATTGATATAGAAAATTACTGTTCTTATTCACGTACTTGGCATTGTAGACGTGGCTGTGCTTGTGGAACTTTTTGATGGCATTCACGAGCCTTAGTATTAGCCTCACGACTAATGATAAGGCCTCATCTCGCAGTTTTGGCAAAAGATGGATCAACCTGCGTAAAGTGGATTCTTTTGATTAGGAATATTACAGGTTTGGATGTAAAGTTGTCACAGAACTACACTAAAAAAACTTACTTAACACATATCACATATGCTATGTCCAGTGGAAGGACATATGGCAAGGTGAACACTGATAGAACCCTCATGGACTTGTGTTTAAATATCCAGTTAAAGAGTCCCTTATTCATCGAGGCACACGCTTCTTCAAGGACTATTGGAAAAAAAGCATTTGAATTGAAACCTTTCTTAACTAATGTACAATCATCTTGGCAAAACAGGGTCCACTCAAAGTCATAGTTTGCCAATCCACCAATACCTCGCTATACGACCTTTCTTAATTATGGCATTTTTTCAATTTATGGCCCACCATGTTCCGTTATACGGCCAAAACAAAATGCAGTAATTAAACAAAGTGGACAAAAAATGTGATAAGTTACCCCGATTTGCACAAACAAGGTCTGATTTGGCTAACAATAAAACAACTTATGAGTTTCCGGAACATATCTAGGTCGAAAGCGAGGTACTGGTTTATCTTGCAGAGTGAGATATGCGCATTCGCATTGGTCACTGCAAGTCATGTGCATACAAAATAAGCAAACTTCAGCGTGGACTTTCCGTTACAATGCAAATTGTGTCTTAATCTCACCAATGAGCACTGCATCAGGGAGATCTTCAAGAAGGGCTACTTCTTTTCTTTCGCTGCAGCCCGTGCAGTTGAGATGTGTTTTGGCCACGTTCGATTTGTCAGAGTCCGATAATGGAATACTGACTTTAGTCTCATGTAGCTGAAGAGTGGAATGCAATTCAATACAGCGGGTGCAGGATATCAGACCTGAACGAGAAAATTAAAAACAAGCGAATTAAATATGGGAAAGGTTATTTAATGACACTACGAGTCTCAGCTCATCTCGTCGTTTACACAATAAAATTTACATATTTATAAAGAATTAAATCAA
>JAQGAE010002222.1:0-18746 GCA_034696685.1 Julus scandinavius | reverse complement strand
GTTGCCGTAACTTAAGCCCGCGTAAGGCGCATAAGCGCACTTAGCGTAGAAAAAACGTGGAAGTGTGAAGGAGCCTTTACTTTTCCTAGTAGGTTCCCAGACAAAGAGGTCGAGGTCTCTTCTTTTGGAAGCATGCTTTCATGTATTCGTGCTTTCTGCATCTGCTCCGCGTTTTCAGTGGTGTGGACCCGGCTTAAGAAATCTCGCTGAACTTAAGTAACGGTCTGCTATCTTTTCCCCAACTAGGTCCTCCAGGTCCTCCAGGCGTCGGTCTAGCTGGACGTCCTGGGGAACGAGGTCCTCCGGGCCGTCAAGGGATCCACGGCGTCCGAGGACAACCCGGACCCCAGGGCCCGGCCGGCTTCTGCGAGTTCTGCAACGGCGGTGGTGGCATCAACAACTATCCAGGCGCCGAACTTGTGGCTCAGCGTCAAGAGACCAAAGGCGTTTGATGGACATAGGACCTCTAAGAAGAGTTGGAGTGGGGCTGGTATTGCAGAGGAACCGTACGTGCTTTCTGAACTCCCGCCGAGGAGTATTCGTGCCAAACACCTTTTACTCATCCAAACCTCGGTTCTTCGATGTTCGAGCCCAGGAATATTCACTTGTAACCCCCCTACTAATCTCAGAGCCTAACCTCTCTATCAAAATATCCGACCTTCCTGGAAAAGCATCTGAAGACAATGCTCAAGAGACTCAAGTTCGGTACGTCACCGTATGTGCCATTCTACGGTAGGATGTTTACCACTGTTGCTCCGATGGACTCTTGTAAAATTTGAACTTTACTCCGAATGGCTCCTTAGTGCCAAGCAACTGGATAAACTAGCCTTCAATGAAATCTTCAAGATTTCTAAAGATTTGCTCCAGACCGAAGCATCGTCTAGTTCCGGTACGGGGCAATCGTGTTGTTGAGCTCAAAAAAAAAACACTGCCAATTTGTAGCTTCCAATTTTGTACATGAATACCACGTGATTACTTAAGATGTTTTGTATGTTGTTCTTAACTTCTTGTAGAGGACTAGTCCTTCCATTTATTCAGCTTCACCGCGACTGTTTTTTAGCCGAACGGGCTTTCGAACGGTCAAGCGATAACAAAAACTCAACTGCTTAATGGAATATTTTAAATACAATTTTAATAAAATTCTACTAATTAGTCTTATTCCAGTTAACCACCACCAAGCTGCATATGAGCCTATAAACATTGTTTTTTTTTGCCAAAATGGCCCTTAGATTCAAGCAGCTATGCCAAGGTCCATAAGTTGAGGTCTGTTTGAGTACCCCTAAATTAAAAGATTATTGGATCTTTTTGAAATTGACGGGATGCTTAAGGGTATTAGCTTATAAGCTAACAATTTTTAAAATTCTGCAGCTGTTAATTAAGATTTATTCATAATCAAATTATATATGTTCGATTTTGCGGTTTGAAGAAAAGTCACAATTTGACATAATATGTTGTACTTTTACCGTGTATTTCGGTAGCATATGTTGTATTTTATAAAAACATTTATATCGATAAAAAATCAGCAGCACGCCCATTATAAACTGATATTTAGAAATAAGACTGTAAAATAATACAAATTTGGATATATGAATTTTACCCCCTAGGGTATAGTTGAATTGTAAAAAAAATACCTTACAGTTTTGATTACTTTTTTTAAGATTTGGAGTGTGTCAAAGTCAGGCTTTTAAGCTGGTGGTTCAAAGTTAACTGCATTGAATATTGTAAGCTTTGTGACATGAATGAAATCTTTAGCTACTTTTTGTTGGATTTTGAAAAATGGCTTAAAAACTTCCATGTTATACTTGCTTATAAGTAAATCCTAACAGCTTAACAAGTTTTCAATATTACCAGCTGACACTTTTAGACTCTCCTGTCCACCCCCC
Source organism: Julus scandinavius (assembly GCA_034696685.1). NCBI lineage: Eukaryota > Metazoa > Arthropoda > Diplopoda > Julida > Julidae > Julus > Julus scandinavius. Next base: position 16,863 of record JAQGAE010002222.1, on the reverse strand, counting down.
TGTCCATTTTAGCCCAGACCCATCCAACCCTCTCATGGACGTCCTTAATATTTTTGAAAAGTATGATGTCCAGAAAATTTGTTGGAAAATACAAAGGGCCCATCCTACAAATGTCCAAGCACCCGTCTCGCTACAAATTCCAGATTTTTCTGATTAACGTAAATTTTCTGACCTCGAAACAAAATTCCAGCATAAAATTGGTGTTTAACACAAATTTAGGCATAATTCCCGACTTTCCCGAGGTTTTAAAAATTCAAGTAAATGTGGGACTGAGGACACATTTTTCCGGTGTCCATTTCCCTTTTCACTGACCTTTAAAACTCAAACAGAAAATCCCAAAACTGAAAAATACCATCATTAGTGGGCGTCCATAATGGTTTTCCCCCTCTGTCCACATGCCAGCAGACCCCTAACCCCTGACCTCACTGTTAAAATATCGCTTAGTTTTAATTACGTTGTATTCTACTAACACGTACAAGTGTCTCTATCCACCATTGACATCTCCTTTAAATCTTGGACACGATTCCAGTGCTCCAAAAGTCAGTTCCCATCACAGTTCTACTAAGAAAACTGTCTTCCAATCAATTGTGACTGCCAATCAAGGACCACCTCACAATACCGTTGTCCTCATTAACTTTACCCAAACTGTTATACATGTATATTATCCTCTGATTTATAAGTGAATATTTAAATTTATCATATTTTACTGTTACATTGTGCTTATATGAGTAGACTGTATGTATTAAAATTGTCCAGTGCCAAATGTCGCTTTTTTTCCTTTAATATTAATTATCAATTAAGAATCATTCGTCTCGTAACTGCCGACATTCTACAAGAACTACGGGACAGTGCGTAGCGAGAATATGTGACGCCCGGGGAAAACACTCGAATTTTCGCCCCCCCCCCCCATCCTCCAATACTCAAATCTACGCCTTCCCCATCCTCCAATACCCAAATTTGTGCCCTCCCCCATCCTCCATAACCTTAATTTGCACCCTCCCCATTATCCAATACCCAAACTGACATCCTTCCCCATCCTCCAATACCCAAACTGACACCCGTCCCCATCCTCCAATAAACAAACTGGCACCCTTCTCCCATCCTCCAATACCCACATTTGCGCCCTCCCCCTATCCTCCACTACCCACATTTGCGCCCTCCCCCTATCCTCCACTACCCACATTTGCGATCTCCCCATCCTCCATAACCCAAATGCGTACCCCCTCATCCTCCATAAACCTAATTTGCGCCCTCCCCCGTCCTCCAATACCCAAATTTATGCCCTCCCCATCCTCCAATACCCAAACTAGCACCCTTCCCCATCCTCCAATACTCAAACTGGGAACCTTCCCCCATCATCCACTACCCAAATCTGCGCCCTCCCCCATCCTCCAATACCCAAATGCGTACCCCCTCATCCTCCATAACCCTAATTTGTGCCCTCCCATATCCTCCATAACCCTAATTTGTGCCCTCCCATATCCTCCATAACCCTAATTTGCGCCCTCTCCATCCTCCAATACCCAAATTTACACCCTTCCCCCATCCTTAAATAGTCAAATCTACGCCCTCCCCTTCCTCCTATACTTAAATTTGTGCCCTCCCCATCCACCATAACCCTAATCTTCACCCTTCCCCATCCTCCACTTCAAATCACTCCAATAAAATTCAACGACATTTTTTCAGATTTTCTGATTAAAGGAAATTTCCCCACCTCGAAGGATAAAATCCAGCATAAAATCGGTGTTTAACACAAACTTAGGCATAATTCCCGACTGTCCCGAGGTTTTGAAAATTCAAGTACATTTGGGACTGGAGACACATTTTTTCCGGTGTCAATTTCCGGAAGACCCTTAAAACTCAAACAGAAAATTCAAAAACTACAAAATACCATCAATAGTGGACGTCCATAATGACTTTACTTCCCCCTTCGCAAAGGTATTAAATTCGATGACGACGACGACGAGCCTGGACTTGTATTTTATCATTCGAACACACAACAATTGTTATTTCAGAAGGAAAACCGCGTGATTTACTCAAAATTAACTTGTCTCAAACGCTGGAATAAACAACGTCTAGACAACCGCCACCTGCTTGTTAAATGGAAATTGAATGGACTTTGGTCCACCTCTGTGCCCGAGTTTTTTTCCATTCCCATGATCCCACGCGACCCCATAATTTTCATGATTGAAAATTCGCCATGCATAAAAAAGTGATTTTTGGTTCAAATCGTGCAAAAAAACCAGTAGATATTAATTATTATCTACATAAAATGATGTTAAATAAGTTCGTGAATTCACAATTTTTAAAATTCCGCCAAAATTTAATGAAATATTCGTAAATTTGTCCTTACCAGATGAAACGATGTTGACCACGCGACGTCCGCACTACAAATGAATTTGGTCAAACCTGTCTACCCAACATGCAACATTCCAAACAATTTTATGCAAAATCAGCTTCCGTACCTGCTTCAGTGGACCCATTTCATTCCATGAGTTCTATTTTCCTGTAAATAAGACCAGGTTCTCAACACAGTGTTGGGCAGTAATTTAGTACTTTGAATGAATTTGAGTAACGGGTAAAAAAAATACTGAGTACAAAGAGTAATTGAATACAAAATGTACAAAATGATCATTTTATGGTCGGATGTACTGTTCTTTTTTCCTGTACTTATTAAGATTTTGCTAATATGTCTTAGATGGTTTACTTTGTGTACTCATATTCATTAAGATTTTTTTAAATTTTAATCGTTTCTGCTCGTAATAATACCTACGGAGTTTAAAATAAACAGTTCTCTAAACAATACTTTCTGCTTAATACCCAGTGTTATATTTGTTAGGCCTATTGGTCATGTCTACGAAACCTTAAGACCTAGTCCACACCAATGAAAACACGGAGCAAAAGCAAGGTTTTCAAAAACAAGTTTTCGATTCATGTTTCGTGTTTGATATTTCTTGTTTCATGTTTCGTGTTTCCGTGTTTTCTAGTTTTGCTCCGTGCTTTCGAGATAGTGTGGACCTGACTTTAAAAAGCATATACGTATAACTAACATCAATGATGCATGTTTCGTGTTTCATGGTTTACGTTTTTTGTTTCATGTTTCATGTTTCCGTGTTTTCTGCTTTCGCTCCGTGCTTTCATTGATGTGGACCCGGCTTTAAAAAGCATAAATAATTAGCAGGAAGGATTCATGTTTTCATGTTTCTTGTTTCCTGTTTCATGATTCATGTTTTCGTTCAATGCTTTCTTTGGTGTGGACTCTGCTTTTAAAAGCATATAGTATAACTAACATCAATGATGCATGTTTTGTGTTTCATGTTTCATGGTTTATGTTTCTTGTTTCATGCTTCATGTTTCTGTGTTTTCTGCTTTCGCTCCGTGCTTTCATTGGTGTGGACCCGGCTTTAAAAAGCATAAATAATTAACCGGAAGGATGCATGTTTTCGTGTTTCATGTTTATTGTTTCCGTGTTTTCTGCTTTCGCTCTGTGCTTTCGTTGGTGTGGACTCGGCTTTTAAAAGCACATATAACTAACATCAATGATGCATGTTTCGTGTTTCATGTTTCATGCTTCATGTTTCCGTGTTTTCTGTTTTCGCTCTGTTCTTTCGTTGGTGTGGACCCAGCTTTAAAAAACATAAATAATTAACCGGAAGGATTCATGTTTTCGTGTTTCATGTTTATTGTTTCCCTGTTTTCTGCTTTCGCTCAGTGCTTTCGTTGGTGTGGACCCATAGGGCCTCATCCTCAGAAACAATGTCTAGATCTAACAAAAATCCCCACGGATCACTTTGTACTTCGCTGAAATGATACTTGCATCTTAAGCAAAAATAAGAAAATTTCTTATTTGGCGTAACGAGGGTGGGAAAAATCCTGTTTCAAATCAGATTATTCTTTTTGAATGCTTCAAACTCAAAGACTACGGTCACTCCCAGAAAGCTCCGGCACTGATCTCGGGAATCTTAAGAAATAAACCTGGACATGAAAAGACGTAGCACACCAGAGGCACATTTTAAATGAACATTTAAAAATCAGAAATATTTCGTTTATACACAAATAGTGCATCCATCAATGCTCGCGCTTTCACAAACAATCAAATATTTGCTTCGTCCGCTTTGATAATCCCGATCTGGTTTTTTTTTATACTGTATATGATTAAATCGTAGATAGAGAATTGACACATCCAGACTCCTTTCCATCCTTCGCTGGACAAAAATTAACGCAAAAGTTTTATCACAAGTTCAGTCTTTGTGAGGGTTTCGTTAATTCCGTAGCATCGGAAAGTATCGCTGGTCTTTAAATCCCATTGTGCAGATTGCAAATTCCTAAATCTGACCATGAAAAAAAATCCGAGAGCACGAAGCAGCGTGGCTTCGGCCAAACTTCTGTTAGTCCGTTATCGCTTCGAGCGTGTTCCTTTTACGTGAATGGATACTCACGAATGCAGTGTCAGGTCACTTGCCTGACCAAACGTTTTCCTCTTGGCTGACCTGCATCCGCCGCAGATGCTCACAAATGTCCGAGATCCAGGGCATGATGCAGCGCCGCAAGATCAGAGTGGCTCGAAACCCTCCAGAACGGGAAGTTGAGCTGTGAAACAAAGAAAACGAGCTTGTTAATTGAAATAATACAAATTCAAAAATGTGGGAATGTTCGGAAACTGGAACTTCAAACAAAACCTAAAAACCTTGTTAGGGACTCTCCGAATATGAGACGCGCTTACCTGTTTTGAGGCGGATTCCTCCTCGTGTCCATCCCCAACTACTACGTACGTACACTTGCGACCGAACCGAGAAACGATGCGTTCAAAACACGTATCTTTGCCTGCAAAAAAAAACACGCAAAATTAGTACTGGAAAAGCCACGTAAGCTCATAAATGGCACATTCCCGAATATTCGAAGCCCAACTCGCCTATTTTCGTTGCACTGTACACATTTTCAATCGGGAAGACGCCTCCGAGTCCATAGAGCAGCACCTTGGCCAGTGCCGGCACCAACTGCGTGGTTGTCACCAAGATGTTGACGCAGTTAGTCCTGGCGTGGATGATGGACAGGCATTTCAGCGACAAGGTAAGCCAGTTGTCCGTAAGGGTCTCTATTTCCGACCGCAGTTGAAGCCATTGGTCTCTTTTTGTTGTCCCTAATAATCCTGCAAAAATGCAGAATGGTTATTAAAATAAAATTCATGAATTACATTTCAAATTCAGTCGTTTATTATACATATCCCACATTCGTACCTCCGACGTTATTCCTGTAACTATTGTACACTTCCTTTATCCTTCGGTAGCGGAATGCCAGCTTCCTCATCCAGTCCACTCCGCCGCGCACCCCAGAAGTCAGGCAGAGGTTGGCGTTGGTGGCTGCCGTGTGGAAGCCATCGTTCTGGAAGTTGTAGTTGCTGGAGGGAAAAAGCATCCAGATGTTAAATAACGGTCAATGTACCAGAGCAAAAGTTCTTAGAAACAAAACATACCTCAAGTCTTGTCCATTGTCATCCGAAGCGCAATCATCGATGTGTACTTGATCACAGTCCTATAAGAAAGCAGTGAAAATTTAGCGATGCACTATTATTATTTTAAGTTATCATTTGGAAGTCGGCATGCACTCACTTCTAAATCATTGAAGAACAGGTGTGTGTCCGCCAGGTTGAAAACCATCTCTTCCATCCTTAACCCAAGTGAAACTGTCGTTGGTGCATCCTAGAAAAATCAAATTCAAGATTTATTATTTCTAATTGTTGACCATGGAGTTAACAAAATGAAATGCCGAACTTTAGCAATACAGATTAGATGGTTTCTAAATAATTAATAGAATAAAATAGAGCCGCAATAATAGTTAGTAATCGCATCTTCATCCAAACAGCAATTGCGCAAGTCAACATTATGGAATAAACATTCAAGGAATTTGAAAATGTTTTAGTTTAGGTTTTTTTGTAAGTGTATTCAGGTCACTTATGATTTATATGCGGCATAAATTTTGAAATAAACATTCAAAATATTCGTAGCCTTAGACAACATATGGATTAAACAACTTGTTCTAGTTACTTGAACAATCTATTTACTACTTTATACGGTATATTTTTTTAATCGGTAATTAATTTTGAAATTTTAGCAATATTATAAATGATAATAGGGGCTTTACAATCATCCCGGGGTATGAAAGCAAAATTTCATCATTTGAAATTCACACAATTGCTAATTTGAAATTTCCAATATTGAGTTTTTGTTAGTAGTACTCCAAAATTTACGAATCCCTCTCATTAATAATAAAGTTTTGAAAGCAGTCGCCATTGGACCATGTTTGTCAGTCAGTAGTTCTTTCCCCAACCCTACACAAATAATAGCTCTCCCTCAAACGCCGTTCAATAGTTCAGTAGCTAATCGAATGATTCGATATGCCCTTTGGGATGACTGGATCGCAGCAGCCAATCCCAATCCAGAGCCACTCTAAAGGGATTGGCTGGGCAGAATCGCATCTTCCAGATTGGATGTGCGCTGGGGACCCCAACAGCTGCCAGTGACAGCCCTAAATATGTCGGAACAGACCCAAGAGACAGCCTGCCACTCACCAATGGCACAGTCAGGCAGCAGCTGGGAACATGAGGGGTGCAGTGACCATGGCACTGCTGGAAGGGATCGGAAACCTTTTTTAATTGAAATAAAAAATGGTACCCCTCGAAGGAGAGAAGGGGGGACAAGTAGAGAAGTGCTGCTTGAGTGGATTGAAATTGGTTTTCGTTATTGCAGCCAGTTTTGAATTAACGAGAAATAGCTCACTGCCCACTTTCCTTAAAGTGGGTAAAGTAGGATTAAAAAATTGTAAGAGGAAGGTCAAGGTTCGATTTTTTTTCTACCCCAATGCGTTTCTAAGGAAAATACAGTTTTAAGAGGGTCACTACCCATAACCAAAATCACAACCTGGCATCAACAACCAGGAAGGAAGTAAATAAAGGGGCTGTTTTGAAGTGGTGTTCATGAGATTTTGTTCACCACCCACATTATTTTTAGAAAGGCTTACAAAATAACACCCCTTGTTGAAATTGGTACTTTTACATGTAAAATAAAAGATTAGGCGTTAAGAAATTAATAATTTAGAGCTAATCCTTAAATATTCAATTTACTTTTTTTTGTAATTGTTCCCATCTCACTTCACATAACGTTTTCCTGAAGAATTACCAAGAATGATGTAGATATTCTTACGGATACTTATGGATGCAGAAACCGTTATTGAAATATTTCAAAATCGCACTTCCATTATCATAACTTATTAATACAAAACACCTTGGAGGTTGAAGATAACACATCCAATTTCAAATAAACATGAATTTGATTAAACTATAATTAGATGGATGCGCGTTCTATATATTTCTGCACGTGCGTTCTATCGTTCTGCCAGTGCGCATTTAACGTAGCACGCGCATTCTGTTCCAAATTCGGTATTCCAATTTAAACATTTCTATTGTTAGAAACAGTGTTGATTAAAGGCAATTGTTTGCGCTAACGCCCGTTTCCATTCATATTTCATTCCTGGTTTTGTTAGATGGCGGAGTCGAACAACTCCTTGAAGAATAGCACAACACCTACACTACTGTGACTTCCAGACCTGTTTGATAATAGCTGATAAACTGAAACTACGCCATAATAGCAGTAAAACTTAAAGTGTTCTACAATTGAATTCGCCATTTTGTCACCTATAGAAGGGTTCCAACGTTCGCTCGCTGCTCATTCAACTTTACAGGAACAACCTCAGGTATACGTACAATCGAACAAAGAACGAAGTTTGACATTGTTATATTCTAACAGGGCAAGTAAGAAACGGACCACCCAAAAGTCAGGATTTTCTGGCATTGCTCGAGTGCACTTTAACCTTTACCTCTCTGCGCCAACTGTCACAGCCCTCGATTCCTCCGCCTCTGAATTCTTGTGGAGTGGCTCCTCGACTTAATGCGTGGCTGCCGCACAGAGCAGAGGTGAAGAGCTTTCGAAAAGTGTGGCCCTCGAGTGGGGGAATTTGCAAACAAACCCCCCCTTCAGCCTTTCGAGTGGCCTCCTAATGTACCCATTACAAACGTCAATACGTGGTCGACGCTGTGTTTATCTACATTCCCTTAATCCACCATTTTCACCACTTTCAGCTGGGCTTGGGTGAATGAATGGGTGACGTCAACCAGACGCGTGCAAGCTAGAGTCTCCTCTCAAGGAGCAAAGACTCAGAAATCAACGAGTGATGTCATGATGAAGCTTCAAAAATCAAACCGTCGATTATGTACGTATTTAGCCATGGTCACACCAGCCAAACTTCATATCTATAGTTTAAAATATTGACACCACTCTAGAGTTAAGGGGATTTTTATAGGACATCACAGTCTTAAAAATGGATGAAATGTTAACTGTCGATTAGGTATTTAGCCATGATGAAACGCGTTAAAATTCAGAAATTAGTTTAATATCTTTGTTAATTAAACCAGAGGATCAAAATACTTGATATGACAACCTCGCGAGTACAACATTTAACATTTTATTATCATTGCTTTACCAGTTGTAGCAGATGCTATGTTGCATCTCATCAGATTTTCACAAATAATAATGATAAAAAAGCGCTTACCTTCCCGTATCGGGTAGCATAGGAACCGGTCAGCAAGGAGTGGAAAATGATGATGGTTTCGTCCAAATCCCAAATAAAAACTCGTTCCAGGTTATTCTGAGGGTCCGGTGAGGGGTTATTCTGCCTTCTGCCCCTCCCACGGCCTTGCCTCGCAGCTAATGTGATTAAAATGGAAATTAAAAATTAATTGCACGTTCAATTAATTAATATATCCAATCACAGCATGAGATAAGCGCGTTACCTCTTCTCGTGGTTCCGTTGGCCGTTTCGAGCTTGATTGGTGGAGAAGGGCTGTTATTGCCAACTGAAGGGCATTGTGGAGAATCTGAAAAACAATGGAAAAAAAAGGTTTCAAAGTCACGAAACTTTGCTGCTCTTCAACTACTTTGAGAAAGTGATTATTTTCATATTTGCCAATTTCAGGTTTCAAAAGCAATACAAAAAAAATTGAATAACTTTCGCATTTGAACATGCTCCTGAAAATGGGATGATCCCTAACACCTGTCCACATGGTATCAAGTTAAGCCTAGTCCAGTCTCCCCCCCCCTCCCCCTCGTAGACGTCCTTAATTTTTTGGAAAAGTATGGTGGAACATACAAAGGTCCATCGCATAAATTTCCAAGCACCTCTTCACTACCAATTCCACGACATTTTTCCAGATTTATCAGATTATCGGAAATTTCCTGAACTCGAAGAGAAATTCCAAAATAAAATTGGTGTTTAACACAAATTTAGGCACAATTCCCTACTTTCCCGAGATTTTAAAAATGCAAGTATATTTGGGACTTGGGGACACATTTCTTCCGGTGTCCATTTCCCCTTTCACTGATTTTTAAACTCAATTAAACAGAAAATCCAAAAGCTGAAAACACCATCCATAATGGCTTTCCCCCTTCCCTCACCCTGTCCACATGCCATCAGACCCCCACCCCCTCTTGAGGACGTCCTTTTTGCATGGTTCCTAAGTTCTGTCGAGGGGGTAGTGGTTGATGGGCATCACAATTTTGGAAATTATTTGTACAAGGAAGACTCAAAACTTTGCTATGTTTATCCTCATATTTCGTTTTGAAATTTGAAAATCATGGAATTCGGTCCTTCTACATTCGCTGCCAAATTGATGGAGCTGGTATAGAGTGCAAGGTAGGCCCCCAAGTTTACCCTCGCTCTTCCGAAGCTTTCAGCGAAACACACACTGCTTTTTCTTCTTCATCCTCCTCCTCCTCCTCCCTTATATTCTGGGAAGCGGAAATCAAATAATGGAGCCCAAAGTCAAACAACGGGAGTCGACGTACTCGGGTTCGAAAGGGACGGACTCACGGCAGACAATACACTCGACGAAATCGATTTGATTCCTTTTGCCCCCCCTTCCCATTACGTAAAAGCAAACGAGAGTAAACCGAGCCCGAACCCAGAGTTTCAAATTTCATGTTTTTTTCCCATTCTGTCTTTCTCTAGCTCTCTCTCCCTCGTAATTAGGGCCGCCATCAAATATTTGCATCGCAACGGCAAGAACACGAGGGACGACGACGAAAAACAAGAAAAAGAACGAACAGGGGGTAAAAAAAGAATGGAAAGCGTGGGGAAAATCCCATTATCGAAAAAACCCGATATATCGAAAACGAGCTACGTTTGCTAATAATAAAAATGCAGCAGGCATAACGTGAATGGACAACTTGGATAAAAATGCCTTTTTTTAAATCTGTCCCTGAACATGTCTTTTAATACGAAAATTATGAAATTATGACAAAAGTATTTAGGGCCATTTATGACATATTATGTCCAAAAATGACAGTAACTTATAATATATGATTCTCCATCTATATGACCGGGGAAAAGTTTAGTCTTATATGGCCATAGGGGCCCATTCAAAAAGGACGTGACCGAAATTCTTTCAAAAATTGACATTCCTCCCCCCCCAACTCCTGTCCACATGGTGTCCAGTTTAGCCCAGACCCCCTACCCCCTTCCTCAGACGACCTTAATTTCGTTGAAAAGTAGGGTGTCCAGAAAATGTGTTGGAAAATACAAAGGCCCATCCTATAAATTTCCAACGATTACCTCCCCCCCCCCCTTTAACCCTCTGTCCACATGATGTCCCCTGACCACGAAGGGAAATTCCAGCATAAAATTAGTGTTTAACACAAATTTAGGCATAATTCTCGACTTTCCCGAGGTTTTAAAAATTCAAGTGCATTTGGGACTGGAGACACATTTCTTCCGGTGTCCATTTCCGGAAGACCCTTAAGACTCAATTAAACAGAAAATTCAAAAACTGAAAAAAGACCATCATCAGTGGACGTCCATAATGGCTTTCCCCTCTCCCTCCCCCTGTCCACATGCTAGCAGAACCCCCTCACCCCCTATTGAGGACGTCTTTTTCGGTCCCAGTGAGTTCTTGTCAGAGTAGAATTCTTACCTGGTAGCGTTGTCGTCGACGACGCCAACTGGTAAGTTGCAGCCGTGGCGGCGCTGAGCGACGATGGGGATGTGACGCCCAAAGCCACTGGGTTGCTACTGTTGGTGGTCGCGGAGAGGTAAGGACTATAGCCCTGGGCCGAGTAGTAGGCATAGGAGCTACCCTGTCCATAGGTCCCATAAGCGCTGTAGTCGAGGCTCTGTGTGTGGACACAAAATACAAAAATGAAACACATATCCAAGATTCGATTTCCAGGCCGTGGATTGAATCATGGTCACTTACCGACACCTGCTGGGAGGAGTTGAAGGCTGGCGTGGCCGAAGAGGAAGCCCCGAAGCCTGGAGTAGCGTAACTACCACCTGAGAATAATGGATGAGAGGTTTTGTTAGAGGATGAGACCCGATGCCACGACACTAAGATGCCGAGAAGAACTCACCGTAAGAATAAGGGCTCTGCGGCGTCTGTGCCGCAGCACCGCTGGCGAAAGCAGTGCCGTAAGAGTTCAGGTAGGAGCTCTGTGACAGGTTCTGGCTGCTCTTCGGCTGGCTCAGTGAAGCCCTCGAATCTGAAATGGTAAAGAAGAACAATGGTCTCTTAGAAATGCAATTTAAAAGGTGCGAGAAACTCACGAGATGCTCTCGATAGCGGTTCTCTACGTAGCACATGCAAAAATCTGCATGCAATACTGTACGAGAGCCGTCTTTCACGACTTTTATCGCTAGTGGACACGTGAGTCGTGGCCTCTCCGATAGCAGCTCGCAAAATACGAATTTTGAGAGCAGCTGTCGGAATACGAGATTTGACGAGTAACTCTCGAGAGTTAACCTCACGTGAAATCGCAATTATTCAGCATTAAAGGTGCGATTTTTCTTAGGTAAAAACACGATTTCTACATTTCACATGGGCCAATTATCGCTAATGGACACGTGAGTCCTGGCCTCTCTGATAGCAGCTCGCAAAATACGAATTTTGAGAGCAGCTGTCGAGAGCTAGGCCAAAAATGAAGCGCCATGATGATGGCCTTTCCCGATTAGCAGCAGAGCATTGAGGAGATGCTTATGGTTTTTTAATGTTTAGAGCTAAGTTTGAGGCATTTTGTGGAATACGAGATGTGGTGAGTAACTCTCGAGAGTTAATCTCACGTGAAAACGCGATTTTCAAGATGAAATTGCAATTTTTCTGTATTAAAGGTGCGAATTTTCTTAGGTAAAAACATAATTTCTACATTTCACATGGGTCAATTATCGCTAGTGGGCACGTGAGTCCTGGCCTCTCTGATAGCAGCTCGCAAAATACGAATTTTGAGAGTAGCTGTCGAGAGCTAGGCCAGAAATGTCCCGCATAGCAGCATAGCATTGAGGAGATGCTTATGTTTAGGGTTTTTAAGGTTTAAAGCTAAGTTTGGGGCATTTTGTGGTATACGAGATGTGACGAGTAACTCGCGAGAGTAATCTCACGTGGAAACTCAACTTTACAGCGCGATTTTCAAATTAAAATCGCAATTTTTCTGCATTAAAGGTGTGGTTTTTCTTAGGTAAAAACGTAATTTCTATATTTTACCTCTGCTCTTGGCCCTGCATAATTCTGGCGAGTCTAACTAAATGGTCAAAATAGTCCACCCCAAGATTCTGGACCTTATCCCCCAAAATGTGGCCATCTAGTTATCTGAGAGTCAACGAGTTGTGCAATACATTCGAGTTTTACACGGTCATTGCATAACTCGTTTATCGTTGATAAAACTAGGATATATTTTCAAAACATAGGCTCGCTGCGACATCCACAACCGAAATTGCTCAATTTTTTAAACAGTAAACACACGAGTTCGACATAACTAACATCGAGAAGAGAAGAAGAAAAAAAAAACATGTTTAAAAGTAATCTTTTGACGCTGAGTCGGAGCGCCAAGGTGGCGCTGGCGTCAAAAGACGCCTTTTTCCAAATTGCTTTTTTTTTTCTTCTCGCCTTCGTTAAGCGGCCGTTCCGAGTTTAAGAAAAGCCATCAAGATTTTTAAAGCTCATTAACTAATGACCATGTTGACACGAGGCGCCCCGAAGGCTCCTCCCCCGCCATTTTTTTTTTCTGGCCCGGATTTCCCCCATTATTTCCTATTTTGGGGGTTCGCAGCCCACCCAAAATGCCGGCTCTCCAGCGAAATTAGCAGCGAGCACAGTTTCAAAAGCATCTCTCTCCCAAATTAATAAACTAAAAACTTTTGGGCACTTTTTATGCCACGGAACGAGACGCGTGTGCGTGCAAATGGGGGCGCTGCCACCTCACAAAACAGATACGAATCTCGGCTGGAAAGGGGCGAGTGGAGCCACCGCCAAATTATTCGACGTCCAAAGAACGCCCAGTCTTTGTTTTAGTTAAGATTATTTTTTTTAAAAAAAACGTTGACATCTCGTCTATCCAAACTCAACCGAAACTCAAGTTTGCCACACGACAGCTCTGGAAATTACCCGATAATTGATCCCGAACCAGCTTTGGAACTCAACTCAGTACCCTACAGTCAGCAACTAAATGCAATATGGTAGGGGGGAAGTCGTACCCAATCATTTCAGGAGAATGCTCCTACGTCAGTAGCGACTTAGACATCATTGTTAAATTGAACTTTTACTAAATCTGGACTTTCGCCAGGAAGGCTATTCCATCGTCTACCCTGAACAGTCACTCAGGTCTACTCTGGACAGTGGCTCTATAGATCTCCTCTGGACAGTCACTCTCAGGTCTACTCTATACAGTCAGTTTCAGGTCTACTCTACACAGTCACTCTCAGGTCCACTCTGGACAGTCACTCTCAGGTCTACTCTGGACAGTCCCTCTCAGGTCTACTCTGGACAGTCCCTCTCAGGTCTACTATGCACAGTCACTCTCAGGTCTACTCTGGACTGTCACTCTCAGATCTACTCAGCACAGTCCCTCTCAGGTCTACTCTGCACAGTCACTCTCAGGTCTACTCTGGACAGTCCCTCTCAGGTCTACTCTGGACAGTCCCTCTCAGGTCTACTATGCACAGTCACTCTCAGGTCTACTCTGGACTGTCACTCTCAGATCTACTCAGCACAGTCCCTCTCAGGTCTACTCTGCACAGTCACTCTCAGGTCTACTCTGGACAGTCACTCTCAGGTCTACTTTGCAGTCATTCTCATGTCTACTCTGCAGTCACTCTCAGGTTTACTCTAAACAGTCACTCTCAGGTCTACTCTGGACAGTCACTCTCAGGTCTACTCTGGACAGTCACTCTCAGATCTACTCTGCACATTCAGTTTCAGGTCTACTCTGGACAGTCACTCTTGGGTCTACTCTGGATAGTCAATCTCATGTCTACTTTAAACAGTCACTCTCAGATCTACTCTGGAACAGTTACTCTACAGTCACTTTAGCCGATCATTAAACTGCCACCCATAAACATCTTAGAGATTAAACTTCGACTGGTGACAACTCCATTTTGGGCCCCAACCACTTAATCTCGCATGCTTATCTTCACGCAGAGTGGCACACGAGTGCGCACAGGCTCGTTAACGAGCCCTGAACATCTAATCTAATCTGGGACATTGCCAATGAAAGTGCAGTGCAGGCGGAGTAACTAAATCAAACGATAAGATGCACGTTCCAATCCAGTCTAATCTTTACATATATAGATGTATAGGAGGATCTTCCCCAGTTTCCAAACAATGTCCTGTATTCTTGAATGTTCGTATATTTTCTAGGACACAACGCAGTCTGGCAATTGAAATTTACGATTTCCGATCCCCCAAATCGCGTTTTGATGAGGGGGATGATGATCGGAACTCGTAAAACGAAATTTTACGGTCAACGCGGGCAACCGTCTTATTTTGAAGATAAACAAGTCCCCCGAATCGAGCCTCCCAATTTTTCGGGATTCTCAACAATGGATGGCCCACTTTCAAGAATAAGAAACTTGCGGAGTGAAAAAAAAAAAGCGTCGCGATGAGCAATTCCCAGCGTAAATCACGCTCCTCCAAATGAGAAATCTCTCACCCTGGGTTCTGGAAGCCAAAACAAGTTTTTTTTTAAAACATTTCGGATTGGTCCAGGGTGGGAGAAGGACGATGAGGAGGACGGGACGAGACCCCCCTCTCGCAGTTAAAAACTTAGCGTGTTTGCCAAATTATTTAGGTGTCAAGCTCATGACTGACGTTCCTTAAAACTTTTGGTGACAGGATTCAAAAGTGACATCCTAAATCTTTTTTTTTTTTTTTTTTCAAATGTTTCACGAGTTTGTGGCTCAATGGGGGTAGAAAATGCGATTGGAGAACTAGGGGACTTTTGACATTGGTTACAAATGCTAGCCTGAATTTATAGGGGAAGGGAGGGGGGGAGAACGGAATAAAATTCAAGATTTTCACGAGGATCCCCCAGAAATGAAATTTTCACTTTCCCTGATTTAGGAATTACCAATTTTACTGACTTGGAATTTCAAAAATGTGACAATTTCTAACAACTTTTTTGTATTCCCATGTTGTTTAAAGAAATTGTTTTAGAACACAATGATTGATCACCATGAATTCAGCTTGGAACAACACCAAAATGGCAGCTTACTTTTACTCCAAAAGCAACCATCTTGGAAAAAAAAACAATGCTGAAAGCTTCATACGCCGCTAGGAGGCACTGAACACGAATATGCAAATATAGAAACACAACCAAGTGGCTATTCAAAAAGGACGTCCCCGAAATTCCATCAAAAGTTTACCCTTCCCCCTCCTACCCACACGGTGTTCATTTCAGCCCAAAAGCCCCTCCCTACCCCCTCATAGACATCCTTAAGTTTTTTAAAAAGTAGGGTGTCCAGAAAATGTGTTAGAACATACAAAGGCGTATTCTAAAATTTCCAAACACCCGTCTCGCTGCCAATTCCACGACATTTTTCAGATTTTAATAATTAACCGAAATTTCATGACCTCGGAGGGGAAATTCCAGCATAAAATTGTTATTTAATACAAAATTAGTCATAATTCCCTACTTTCCCGAGGTTTTAAAAATTCAAGTACATTTGGGACTGAGGTCCAGTGTGCATTTCCCTTTTCACTGACCATTAAAACTCAAACAGAAAATCCAAAACCTGAAAAATACCAATATTATTACTGGATGCCCATAATGGCTTCCCCCTCCCTCCCCCTGTCCACACGCCAGCAGACCCCCAACCGCCTGTTGAGGACGTCCATCCTGAATGGCCCCAAAGCTTCACACGCCGCTAGGAGGCGTAGCCACCAAAATGAAAGGAGCGCTGGGTCCCACTTACTTGTTACTCCAAAACTTTGGGGGAGGACGGCGTAGGGCGAAGCTTGCGTTGCTTGAGGGTTATAGAAGCTGGCAGTTTGCATGCCGTAAGCCGATGGTGCTTGGCCCCCAACCGAAGGATACGTCTGCATGCTAAATGAAGAGGAGACAAATTATTGTTAACCGGTTAATGCTTCCAGTTATCTGCTCAACTGCTGGATTGAAGTTTGAGCTTACCTGTTGTAGAAGTAGCTGTTTTGGTAATCAACTGGCGAAGCTTTAGTTTGACTCAATTCTCCTGGTTGGGGATAAAACAGAAATAAATCAATTAAAACACTGCCAATTAATTAAGGGGAAATTCAAATATTATGTCACACCTTTTTTTTTTTTTTTTGTGACAATTGTGACCAAGGGGTGGGGGTGGTTCGGAAATGTGACATCACACAATCAAAATTTATTTCAAACTGTCAAAAATATGCGATAATTTTTTTTTAAATTTTTTAACATTTGAAATTTTGAATAGTAGTCGGGGAAAAAAGATTTGGGTCCTGTAGTGACTTAAAACTTTCTTCCCGATAAAATTATAAAAGAATATAGAATT
>JAQGAE010002221.1:0-18747 GCA_034696685.1 Julus scandinavius | reverse complement strand
TGCTGATGCATGTTAATTTAAGCTATTTGTCAACATTTGAGTTGGCAAATGATGTTTTAGTTGTTAAGAGTGTACACGTTCTTCTTTTCACATTTCACATTTTACCATAAATTTCTTTTGCTCTTTTAAATCCGCATATTGATGCTAACATATTTTTTATGTTGATGCCCCTGACATTTTCCTACAACATAAATTGGATGTAGGTTAATTATTTTCGATATTACTGCAAAGAGCAGATATAGTAGTGGATAGGCTGCACGATTTTTTAATGGACATGCCAGTGGCATTTTGTTTACAACACGTTATATTCACGCCACCCTTTTTGCACATTGTATTGGTATTTCAAAGTAGCTTCTGCGCATGCGCATTAAGTGATTTACGCGTTGCGGACACCAAGCATGGGAGTGAAAATCTGGTTTCTTTGTTGTGATATACCTTTATCCATCTTTCTTTCACAGACTCGCGTTATTGAAAATGGTCGCCCGATACCAACTGACTGTATGTGCGCTTTTACAATCAATTTTTTGACGAAGAAAGAATTCCGAAAACGAAAAAAAAAAAAAAATGCTCCAGGCTTTTTTTTCACATTCTATACGAGCGTAAATTTCCAACATTTTTTGTTGTTGTCGGTCTGAATTAGTTCTCGTAATCATAGAGAGAGGAACGTTTTCAACTTTCGCGTTTCTGATAGCTTTGAGCCTTTTTCAATTTTCAGAAATTTTTCTCTACAAAAGATAAAGGAGAAAATATCGAATTTGTGCTCTAAAATTCGTGTGTGGCACATGCCAAGGGCGGATCCAGGAAGTTTCGGAAAAGGGATCCAGTATCTAGTTGGGGGCTTTTTCCAAAATAAATGATCTTTTTTTAGAAAGATAGCTTTAACAATTTGTAAACAAAGTTACAGTGATAACTGTTAAAAGCCTCTTTGCATTTTGGCACTTTTGAAGTAACATGAAATAATTATAACACCATTGCCAGTGCAAAAATAAATTATTGGATTCGTTATTTGGGGCCCTTTCAAGATAAAAAAATACGAATAAAAATCTCCCATTTACTTTCTTATTCTCTGGGAGAATAGCAGTTTTCAATGTAGCACGTGCACAAATATGCGTGCTGGCGATTTTATCCCCAGAGATAACTGGATACTAACTGCTAGTTAAAGAAAATTCTGTAGATAATTATCCTTATTATCCAGGTTACTTTTCGCTTTTCTTAAAACTTAGAGAAGCATTTTTGAATATGGCAAAGAATAGTAGGTAGTAGCCGCTGTTCGGTTTGTTGCACTCCTTACATGAATTGATTTCCAACCTATTTCTTTTTCTCCTTTACTTGCAAAAGCAATAAAATATAACACTTCCAGATGGCAATTTCTTCCCCTCGCATGCATGTCTTGCGAGTGAATTATTGCATTTATAGAACGAAGGAAGAAGCAGCCTATGCCTTGCAATAATGTTCACGCAGGTGTTTGTAATGAAGTAAATTATGGCCCAACTTTGATCCTTCTGGATACATTTCTACGTTCTTACACATGCTGGTACAAAGTTAGTGTGACACCATGCGTGTGTATCCCCAATAATAAATGCATATTAAATTCGATCACTTGTGATGATCAAATGGCCTTTTAAAGGGGACATTTACAAGCGAGTGGTCACCTAAGAAATAGGAGTGGATGGATGTAATAGTCACTAAATCTTTTCATTAAAGCTGAACTACGTCTAATATTCTGAGTTTCGTATAATGTGAATTATACGGATTTTGGGATGAGTGAGCATACTATGAAGCTGAATAATTGTTTTCAGCAGAAAATACGTATAATGTCTTATATTCAAACAAATTTCAGTTATTTGGGAGTACAGTATATTTTAATATTTGAGCTTTTAAAATTAATGGTGGAATTTAAGTGACATTGTTTTGCATTTCCAAAGGGCAGAAAAACTGCACCAATTCTGAACTAAAATTGTAGTAAAAATACAGTAATTGTGCGTATTTTAGCTTTACTGCACTTTTATAGCATAAATTCTGCACTTTTATCGCATAAATACTGCGCTTTTATTGTGTAAACTGTGCAGTTTTATTGCACAAATACAGCACATTATATAAAATATACGGGTTTATTTTTCATTTATCCCCATAGAATAGACAGGTATGCACAATGCTGTGCTAGTGTATACGATCTATACACTTTTGCATTTTTTGAAAATGCACGTAAATTACAGAGTATATTCTGTATGCTGTTTTCTGTATTTTATTTATTTTTGTTTTTTATACAAAAATGTAGCTTTGCTGGAAAGCGTCGCTGTCCACGTTTTGTCTAAATCGCCAGTTGTATAGTGCTGAATGCGAATCACTGAGCGTAGTGAATTATTAAAATAAATCTTCGAAAAGCGAAGGAGTTTAAAAAAAAAACATATCTTAGACCCATATATCGTCTATAGTATGACTATTAAACTTTTGGCATAATCTTGAAAGCATGCATCCGGGTGTGAGAGCCAGTGTTAAGTGCGATTTCACCATCCGCGTATTGCGACTGTCAAGAGACTGAGATAGCGAAAGTGTGTAATTCATCAGAGATCCAAGCTACACATCATGGATGAAATACAACAGTACATGCACACGAAGTTATTGATGACGATTGCCATTGTGAAAGTTCAATATTGCATCGTTTTGCTTTCCTTCAAGATATTGATAACATTCTGAAAGCAAACTGCAAACTAGGGTGGGAATTGATTTGTAGTCAAGGCAACGGTGCGAGAAGAAGCTTTAACTGAAATTTAGCCCGCTTTGGCAAATGGAGGTCAAAAACGAAGTTGAATCTAACTAACACGAAGCAGATAAAATGTATTTATGGGAAGAGAAATTGCTTGATCAAACTGTCTTCCCTATTCCCAAGCGAAAATTCAGGCCAAATGATGGATCTCTGGAAAAATCAACGTTGCTCTAGTGTGGAGCATCACGTGCTGATATGTCCTCAAGGATGATCATGCTGTTAGGAATATTCTGAAAAACATATTTCAGCTCTACAGTATGCGAATTTTTGTGTGTTAATGCCCTATAGTATTACGTATATTATAATGACATATTCCACTGAAACATCAGACTGATAAAGCTTATTCTTTGCTTCAGCGCCATTCTGTAGATTGATGTAAACTAGATTGGAACCACAAGCTCATCAAATGTGATATAAAAGCAGTGTACATTAATTTTACAGGTAGCGGGATCTTGAAATTGCTTTGGACTTGCACATTAATTTATTCCTCACGCAGTTTTCAGAGATTTTATGTTTGTATATTACTTTTATATATTTAGACAAATATGTTAAATTGTACTGTTAACATGTACTGTCCAAATACATTCTTTCTTTTTCTACTACGAATTTACATTTTGCAGTCTGCCAACACTGTGCCTTATAGTTAGCAGTTATTAATCACTAGGCGTGTTCCTAAATCATCATTCAAGTCATGTTAATGATACTCACTAATCAAGCATTTCCTTTTCTTGTGAAGAACTTTTCTCAGCTGGAAAAAAATATGCCAAGAACCTTCATTTATCTCGGTTTTTTTGTGCCTTAAGAATGACCTCATATAAATCAAACTTCACATAATCCGCAACAGTCTCTCTTGTTTCGCTCTATTTTAAAGTTATGGTGCATGAAAATAAACCATATGCTGTTACTCATAGGTTGCAGCCACACGTAAAAGTCACACCCCAACAATACATAATTTCTCGAATAGGGTTTGAATTCCTCTCATTTTAAATGTCACGTTCTGTATAAGTCAAACGCCCCTGTAAGCTAACCCCATGCAAGGAAGGTTTTATCATTATTTTTCAACATGTGTGTTCTCAGTTAAAATGCACACATTCGCTCAAACATATGTTATTTAATTGCTCGCAACATTTTTTAGAGGTTGATATTTTCATCTCTTGCGGCAATCCCATTTTTCCAAAAAACTGAAGATGTTTAAAACTTGAGCAATGGTTTAATTTTTTCCCGATGTTATTAAAAATGTTCATATCTTCACATGGTTAGAAAAATGACAAACATGTGGAATAGGATCTTATCTATAAGATGTGTAAAGAAGAACATTAATCATATGCTGATTATACCGCTATAAAATGTTCTGCAAGTAAATTTTTACCTCCAGGATTTGCTCCCACATATTGAGTGAACTTGGGTCATAAACAATGTGTTTTGTTCCAGTAATATGCAATGTCATTTGTTTAAAAAAATGCTTTTAACGAAAGCGTTTCATGTACCGTGCGGCTTTTTATACTTCACTTTATTCGCGTGTGATTGTGAGTTTGTATTGTTATAAAAAGTAGTCTCCATTCAAATGCCCGACAATTCTGCACTAATTCGTTTAATTATACATTTAAACGATTAAGTTCTGCTTCTACGGAATTCCCGGAGGATTGCAAACAGCCAAATAATTGTAATCACGTGAAAACATTTTGGCAGCGCCCCAGCGATGGTTTCAATTGCGTATCTATGTCACTAATTAGAAAGTCCAGAAAGTATGTAATAAATTTCACACAAATCCGGTAGCTAATTGTTTGTTATCTTACCCTGAGTTTTAGTTACCTTTTTTGTCCAGTAAGTTATTTCATGTAAGTAGACTTCCATGTCATTCGATCTAGCCTCATGGCATAAGGCTACTTATAAATGAAATAACTGGGGTCTCATCCAGCTCATGTATGAGCCAGCCAGATTGTATCCTGAAACATACGAATTGCGTTTATGAAAAAGAAAAATTCTCTTACCTTCTGTATACTCGTATTCATTACCTTATTTTTGTTTATTTCATAGTTTAGTATGCCATGATATGTACATTTGTTGAAGAACGGTTCTGCAAGTAATAAAGTAAAAAAAAATGGTTCCTGGACATTTCCCCAAAATACCATGACATTCCGATATATCGCACGAGGTTTTATAAAGAAACTAAAATTTCACTTTTATGTCACTGGAATTGGGTTTTTAAGTTGCGCTATCAGTTTTGTCCTTGCCTTCCTTATTTTCACCGTGGAAAAACTCTTTTTTAAAGGACTTTACTTCTATATTCCATAAAGATTCTTCTAAAATTTCATAAATTTTTGGTTCATCGCAACAAGGTTTTATAGTAAAGCAACGATAGTTTACCCTTTGTGTCACTGGAATCGCCTTGGAATGGGGTTTTGTCGAGTCAATTGTTTTAAACCTTTGTATCACGACAATTGTAGACGTTATTCCTTTGAATGTATACTGTCTGTTTGTAAACCTTAACACGTGCATTGCTGATATTTCAGTGCCGGCGGGGGCTACGGTGTTATCTGAGAAATCACAGCAAGCATAATCATACCCAAGACAGTATGACTGATTGCCCTTAAGAATGAGATCATTACTCGACAAGGATTGGCATCGATCGTCCGATCCAATTTGTGGCCGCGTTTTCTTGTGCTGACTACCCCAGTAATACCATCCATCCAAAATAGTGCAGTGTCCTGATGATACTTTTCGTCTGAGTGCACCTTCATTCTCCAAATGTGCTCGATATCAACCATTTACGAACGACAATAACGCTTGTTGTGAAAACGAAAATCTGTTTTCACGGCTGGTAGATGATGAGACGCTTGGAACAAAAAAAAAAGGAAAAGCTCTCACCTCTGTAATAAAAGAAATGAACGTGATAACAAAGTTGTTGCAGTCGATGTATCCCTGTGGGATGCTTAGGAATTTTCAAGCCAGTGCTCTTGTTTGAGATTCGGCTTTACCTGAGGGCGAAGCTCAATTCACCACGTATCTTGCATTACAAATCCCATCATGTTTCCTTTATGACATCGAAGGTTTTCATGCAACCGATACATTTTGAGCCATTCTGGATAAAAATACTCCAACAAAGATGCGGTTAAGTCACTGTGCAATCGCTGCAGTCTTTCTTTTTTATTTCTGGTGTTGTTTTTTTGGAATCCTTATATCCATTATGAATTCGCAATAACATTATTAGTGCACATCGTAGAAATGGGTGGTAAACATAAAAGACTGGTATTTTTATGGAATACGTAACGCCATAAGTGACGTATAGGCCTTTGAAAAGTGCTGACAACAATTTATGAAGTCATCCATTATGGTTCTGCGTTTAACAACAGGGGTCGATAGCAGGGAGTCGGTCCAGATTATGTTTTGACCACATGCTTCGGCAATTAATCCCTAGTTTCCATTGTGGTTAAACATGTGTATTGTCATAAGATCGTACATGCGTGTGAGAGCAAACACGTAACAAACATTAGTACTCTATAACATCATGTTTTCAGAGGCAAGCAGTACTAAGAGGCTTCCAGGCAAGTATTAATATTTCTGTTTGGATCCATATTTGTTGAAAAGGACAAATTTTAAGCGTGATGGCAGTTCAGTTCAAAGAACCGTGTTTTTCAAAGTGAATTTTTAGCAGGGTGCTTGTAGATGGTCGGAAAGGAAGAAATTTGAATTGCCAAATTTAGATTCTCTTTGCTTTTTTTTTTTTTTTTCTTAGAATGGAAACTAGATTATCTCAGAAAAATTGTACTGCATAATTTCAAAGTGCTACTACTATATGTCAGCTAATTTTGTGGGAACGTTGTTAGGCATATATTTCTTTCCTTGCATGACAATTTTTGTGTGTGCAAATATATATATACAAATTTGCTTGTATTATAATACCAACAGACACAATCATTTTAATTTAACAATGGATGTAGCCCTTGGCAATTCACATTCAAATTTGACAGTGTTTATTAATGTATTGATCCACTATCGTTTTGCTTCTTCAGCGTAAAAATTCCTGTTCTTAGCTTCTCGACTTATTTTTATTTTTTGTTATCCATGTAATTTACTTCAGAACGTATATATACGATCTGAACAACTCAGAAATATTACTCATTACCAAAGTATAGCCTTCAGCTATTAATTAGGAATTGCCATTTTGTGCAAAATTACTTTTTGTGTTTAATTCTCGCATGGGGTACTACACTCTATATGGAGAGGCAAATCGATGCTTCCACGTGTTTTTAGCAGTAATTACATTTTTATCATAGTATGTCAGCTAATTCTGTAACTCGACTACTTGGAGTTCTACTCAATTTCATAATATATGAAATGAGTGTATACGAAGAGAATTTATTTTTCTTTGGTCCTAATAATGAAAGTCGAAATTCGAAATTCACATTGGTTATTTGTGCCCTTTGATGCCTTTCGTCAGCTGTGTTTGAATTTCTGTCATTTTGTTTTTGAGAAATGACAACTTTGACTAGTTCAAATTCTCAGAAGCAATAACTTTGTTCCTTGTTTTCAAGTATTGGCCTGTCAGTTTCCATTCGTTACAATACAATATCAAGTGTTATGCTGCTACTTTCAAATAGTAACAGTGCCGTACTATTATGACAAATTGTCAGAGCTATATTTGCAGGACAGTTGTTTCATATGACTGAGATATTACAGTGTTACTGTCAGTATAGAGTAAAATGTCAGTGCCACTACTTCTAAAACATGTGCAATTAACTGACATGTAGTTCCACTGACAACTTCATTTGCTGCATACTTTTTAGTATGAAATGTAATTTTTAGATTTCAATTTTAAAATATTCGTCCCAAGTGTTGGTAAAGTTCACTTCGTCAAGCCGTAAAATAAAATAGTAAAAATCAAGTTTGTTCTACGAATGCGGAAACAGCAGCAACGTTGTTTTTTATCGATTTGCACGATGCTCCATAGGGCATGAAACGTTTTGCATTTTAATAGCATTCACCACAGCAGGTATATAATTGGTGGAATGCTGTGTAATAAATGAAATAATTAGACGCATTAGGAATGAAATGTTTTAATTTCCTGAAATTAAAATGTTGTGTGCTTGTGCATTTTTGTAATTCTGCATAAGTTTGAATGTACATAAGCGGCAGCAGTGGATGTAGCATTAAATCTGGTCATGATAAAACACTAATATTGATCTTGTTGTGGGTTTGTTCTACTTGTAATTCTGCATTTAAAATTTCGAACAAGTTGATTCGACCAACTGATATCAGGGTTTACCGATCATGATTTGAACATTGAAATAAACAATAATAAAATTCCTCATAATGTTAATGTTACTTCATTATTTTAATATTGGCTTATATATATGTTCTAATGAAACATTTGAACATACAGGCAAATAGCGTTGGAGACTAAACTTATTTCATTTTCATTGTGGGAAATATCTCACTTTTCGTTCTTTTTGTATAAAACTTCCAAGTTAACAAAGTTGAAAATTTGAGATTTCAAAATTCATATTTGAAAGATATAAAATACGTTCTTTGCTTAATAATTTCTTTTCTTTGCCAGGTCTATGGATAGTTTTTAGTGTGTCTTGTATTTGTAAAACATGTACATAAAATGTATTAAACCAGGAGTTTTATTAACATACGTCGAATGGTAGTTATTTGCCATTTGGGTAACCACACGTGATATATAGCATCATAAACTAAGCTTTTATTTCCAATATATTTTTCAATGAGTTTCATGGCGGCAATATTTACCAATGTTAAATGGCACGATGTGTCAACAAAAAATAAATAAAATGGCTGTAAAATAAAATATTTCCAATGGGTCATTTTTTTGTCCTGCACCAAACAATCACTATAAGCAAGTATAGGGTGAGCGCATGGGAATTGTGGTAAACTTGAATTACTCTAGGTTATGACAGTTAATATCCTGACCCGGCCTTTTGTAAGATCTAAAAAAAATGAAAGAAAACCCCATAAAAATTCTAACAGCCCACTATCTGAAGAAAACAATCCATAGTTTCTGTACATAGAATTGAAAAGCGTTATTTCCTGAAGCGAGATACGAGTGGGCAGTCGCAATAATGGGGATCAGAAGCGCTTTAGCCGAAAGCTGAAGCAAGGATATCATTTTGAAAACGAGTTGAAAAATAGCCCTGATTATATTCTAGTTTTAACAGCGTCACATGAATGTTCACGGCAATGGCTAGCAAAGTATAAACAATCGATCGATACCAGTCTTTTGTGAAAACTTGGCCTACGGATGCATTGTTGCCTGTTGTTACGTATCGCAGGCTCGGTTGAGCATCCGTTCCCCACTACCACGAAGGGTTTAAAATTTGAATTTATATTCCAGGAAAATAAACGACAGGTTCTGGGGGAAGCTTTGACAAATGCTGTTACGTGTCCACCCATGGACAAAACTATATACATCTTTCAAAAGGGGCTAGCAACCTGAGCAGTGTAGGTCATGTGATGCCCTGCTAGTATTTTTTGTCACCACTTAATATCCTTTACCTCAACCATCCTAAAAATCTAGACATTTTTCAGGGCTTGCTGCACTTGATAAACATTTCTAAGATTTTATCAAACTTTAAGAAAATAGGTGTTAGAACGTATGGATTTAATAATTTTTTAAAATGCGTTTGTTAGAAATTACACAAAAAGACCTTGGTGAAAATGTGGCTGTCCAAGAGCACGAGTCTCTAGCGTAACGCCCTAACATTTTGACCACTGCATTATGCCGATATGCTATATGCTGTGTTAAGAGGCGTTCATGAGTAGATGAAACTAAATGGAGCTTTGAATTTGTAAGCAAATTATCTCATAAACAATACAAATGTATTATGCACATCTATTAAACTTTGAATAAGTGGTCGTCATTTATGTTAATAAGTATAATAATTTTCAGTGAGGAACTCTGTCTCTGACAGGACCATATTAGCGTCTAAATGCGTGGCAGTTGTAAGCACTAATATCAGTTTACACAAAATCTGCTGTGGTTATACAAGATCATTATTTCTATCGTTGTCCAAAATCGCGCTAATCGAAACTTGCAAATTTGCTTTTAATGTGAAATGATAGACAGAAATTTGTAAATGTTAGTTAGCCGTTTTACAAGTAATGAACAGATCCCACACTCACAACTCACTGCTATTTTACACCTTATTGAATTTAATCGGGATTAACGTTATCGGATTTATGATATAAGCTATCAGGTCATTTGTTATGATTATTAGGCGCCCAACTAAAACTGAAATTTAATAACAGTATTATAACCAGGAGCATCCACTTTACCATGCGAACTATCAACTTTTTATCATGGACGCATCTAATGTTATGCACGTTTTAAATATTATATCTTAACTAATTCGTAATCTTTTTCCTTTATAGGTAAGACGTTTCCCTATTCCTAAAGGTGTTCCTGTTGTACTTTATACATTGTCTTTCCAAAGGGTAAGTTAATTGTAACATATAACCAGAAATACCATATTTGAAAAAATCGGTAGTATATTCTATTTTTGTGTTGAACTTTGATGCATACAATTGGAAGCGCGATGAAAACAATTGGCAATTAAAATTATATTCTTTTTAAAATATAATATTTTACGAAACTAAGATTGCACACTTATAATTGAGCTAATAGTTCTGAAATAAATAAAAATCCATGCTTATGAAGGATATAAAGATGTACTATATATTCTGCTATAGCCATGCCTCTCTAATTAAAAGCATTTGGGATACTCGAAAAACCACATTTTTGGTTTGAGTGTTTATTTGTATCTATATTTATCAACTTGCGTTAAGAAACCACAGTGACCCTTTGTACACAAAATGCGATGACTATGAAGAGTAAAACCACTTGGTGGACTACTAGCCTCATGCACGTACAACCTAGTCCCTTTGGAGAATTTAATTTAGTTGCACTCCACCTATTTAACCTATTGAAACCTTGTTAAATGCAGTATATTGTGCTAGCCTGCAGGGAATTTCCTCTAAGTGAATCAGTAATGCATGAAACTGACTCCAAGATAAAGACTGCAATCTGGATTTACTTTTTTGGCCAATGCTGTCATTTACTGTAATAGCTGTAAGGAGGCAACATTCTCTTGAGTGGTCGTCTTGGGCGACCGTTACAACGTCGACTTTTATGACTGAAGGGAAAACGTCTATACTCATACGTGTACATGAAAGGCGATACAAAGTATAAAAATGTTTGATGATGATTCCACGTGAGAATTAGACGCACTATATGACTTTCTGCAGAATGATGCCCGTTTCAAGGGAATTAGCGTTGAGTGAAACGTCTTGAAAGGATGGCTATGCTTCGATAAACGTTAAGAAGAATGTTCTTTATCACCTGGAGGCGTTCTGTTATGACATCACATCGATTATTTTCCCTACCTTCCTTTTTTTCTATTTCATAGCATGTGGCATAAATCCAAACTGGCTGCTATATTCGTGTGCTATATGCGAAATTTGCAATACATAATGCCATATCTTTTGATTCATTCGTGATTTTGATAAATGAGTTATAAATTCATTAAATGCTACATATATAATAGGTACACTAGTATACATGTTTGCACAGTCTGCAGTTATATTGCAGTGTCACAGGCAATGATGCTGCAGAAGTTACTGCACAAGTTGCAGAACACATGTACAAGTTCCGCTTTCTAAAAAAAAAAATCAAAAATTTTCAGCTACGTGGCTTTATCGCTAATTGCATTTCCTTACAATGCTTTCTTAATAAGTGGAAATAGGGTAGATCTGCTCATTATTAATTCTGAGAAATATGCTAATTTCTACACTGTTCGTCAGAAATGTTTAATCCGGTTGAAAATGTGTAGACTAATCGTCGCATTAATTATCAGCGAATAATCACACGAAACCCGTGGTTTTTCATGGAAATTTCGTTAATAGCGGCAGAATAGATCACAGCCATTCTCACCATTCGCAGTCAAAATTAATAAGCACCTCAGTGTTAAAAGGCGAGCAGTTGATGAAAACGTGCACTGCATAATGTGTAAATCGTTAGGCAATTTGTCAGCCCAGGCGCACACGTGAAAGGCAATTCTCGGAAGAGCTGAACCCGAAATGGCCTATTATGGCTTCTTCTCCAGCTTTATTTTGATACCCTACATTGATGATGAAATTATACAGACGAATTCATAATTCGCTGTTTACGTCAAGATATTGGCGCTCAACTGTACTTCACCGAGGCAGTGAGCACTGACATTTTATGTAGATGCGCTGTAATCGAATTGTGCCATGGCATTAGAGCAGATAAACGTTATTCCCAGTTCTCGCTCTATTCAATGGTGGTCACTATGCGATGCCACATGGAAATCAAATTATAATGGACGTACAGGCTGGAGCCTCCATATAGATCTGTTATGTAGAGCTTGGAGCTGAAAATAAGTATCGAATGATCATTAAACGAAATGTTTGGAAGGGGGAAAGATTGCTGGCCAATGCCTGGGTAGTGTGCACAGCTTTATTAATTCAATAAGATGGTCTAACAGTACTTTGGATAGCAGAGAGAACATTTTTTCCCCCTTTGTCAATTACTGTCGATGGAAATTCGAGTCAGTCACTTGCAGTGCTGTCTAAACTAAAATATATGGACGTCCTCCACCAGATTAATTTGTAACCCATACGCAGAACATTTCCAAAATTTGCATGATAAGTAGGTTTTGATTACAGCTGGTAATTTAAAACCGAATAAAATGACTTCATGGACTAACAATGTTAGCATTGAATTAGCTCCCCTAAATAAATGGATGTGCAGATTATAGCATGCTGATTTTAGGATTATCCTTGTATGCCTATATTCTACATGTGTAGTATATTGTTAAATTGTCTGTATTAAAAATTAAACATCTCGCTTGAACGTTATAAGTCTTCAGATTTGTTCAATTATACATATTAATGTTATTAACATTTCTTATTTAGTTATGGGTGAAGGGGCACGCATCAACAATTTCACTGGGAGATTCAGGAAGTATACAAGTAGTTCCAGTTATAAAAATTACATAAAATGTCTCAAACATTTGATTGCATTTAAATATATTTTAACCTCGACTATCTTGAATAAAAGTTTTGCTAAAATGATTGAATTAAAGTTAATTACATTCATATATTTTTACGATAGTCATGATTTTGCTGTATTTTCTTGTAAAGTTTAAAATTTCTTACGTGAACATGCAAAAAGGTTGCACGTTGTTACTAGCTTGAGTAAATCTTTTCAGATTTATTTCCAACATATATTAAAATTTTGTGGAGCTTCTGTAAGCGAGCATCGATCGCTTTTTAGATGGGGTTATTCACCGTTATTGAACACAGTTTTATCATGGACACAAGTGTGTTACTAAGAATGCAATGTGAGTCAGGAATGAACTGACTGAAACTAGCATTTAGGTTTATCATTTTTTAGGCTTGAAAATACAGTAGTTGAAAAGCATCCAGTCGTGAATTAAGTGTTAGGCTGTTAGCTGTTGTGAGCAACCAAAAAAACCAAAAAAACCAACATGTTTACACTTTTCAGTGACGTTGAGGTATAATGCATTTATGGATGTGGTTGCTTGCTTTGTGCTGTATTTTGAATCACTCAATTAAGAATACATTTCTGGTCACAATTCTCTTAAATGTTCTGTGAAATTGCATCACCCCCCAAAAACTCCTCTCTAATAAGGAAACAACAGTGTACTTTTGTACTTTTATAGCTTTAATAGGGATGTTTGTTCCATCCTTTCCACCAAGAATATCATCCGTAATCCCATGTTACTAATAATTCGAACGAAATGCCTGACTTTGATTGTTCCTTGGAGAGATTGACTATAAGATCAATGCTTAAATTATGAATGCGTCTATCATTAATTACCATCCCTCAGTGGCGACACTTAAGAAACTTCTACAAATCTAGAATAAAGGGCGATTGCACTTCATCGAAAACATTCTTCTGTTAGAGTATTTCAAAACAGTTGTAGCGATTGGAGCGCCGTTGTGGATGCTACCCAAAATATCCGAAGTTGCATATATATACAAAACGTTGATGAACATGTCAATAAGCTTGACATAGTTATAATTATCCATAGTGATTTAACGTGTTATACACTACCTACCTATAGTTTTATGATAGAAGTATTTTAAAACCAAAAAAATCAACAGCAATGATTTATGGTGATATTATGGAATGTGATTTTTTTAATTGCGATATGTTGTGTATACGAAATGTTTTTTTTTTTGTTTTTGTTTTTTTGTTGTTGCTTGTTTGCTGTGACTTCATTCCACAAAGGCAGCAACCGGTATAACGTTTAACATTATTTTATTTCTTACAAATTACTTCGTGGGTATATGTATCAGACACTACATTGTATGTAGTTAGAGCATAGGAGACAAATTTGTTAAATTACAGGAAGTTGGATAATATTTTATTCCTTTAGTTATAGGTTTTCAAGGAATATTAATTATAGGATCATGGGAATGAGTAAAAAACCGTTTCTGTAGAAGAAGCCTTGCTGAGAGTGGAACGTGTTAATTAATATCTACGAAAATGGCAATTACCACGTTGAAATTTGTAGGGCTGGTAGTCTCGGCTGGCTTTTCTTTCAAACTGAAACCCATAAACATGTCCATTCGTAGAAAGCACCATTAATAATGCTCTGCTGAGCATTTAATTTAAAGAAAATCACAGGAGCCCGACAATGGAAATTACCTAAACACATTACTTTGTAGAGTCCTTAATGACATTAATAAGCCTACCGTATTCCCTATGCATTTTGGAATTTTTTTGTTATTATTATAATGTATCTTATTCCTCAACTTATATTTGCCAACAGAAGGGGTACATTATTAAGATAATGGATTCTAAACAGAATTGATTATACATAGATTTGTGGAAATGAAATCACCGAATTAAATACCTAATTTCCATAATTTTACGATCCATTTAAACAGGAGGTTGTTTTTCATTGTTTTAAATTGGAATTTTCATCAACTGGCTTGGACCTAAAAAAACAGTACATAACATATTTCGTGCATGCTGGCATTTTCAATTTTCTGAGTTGGCCGAGCATGAAGCATTTGTCTACAACTTTACTACATTTTTTTTTTTAAATTGAGTCCATAAACTGACTCCTGTTGCTCACCCCTTTTGCTTCATGTTTGCAATATTATATTTTTTTATGGCAGCAGATTCTGTATTATCATAATGTTGCAGTAGTGCTCGTTGAGGCTCCCTTTATTGTCAATTTATGTAAAATACCTCAAATGAGAATGGAGCAGACTGAATTTTGATGAAAAGTAGCTATGAGGCGCACCCTTAGCGAAAGCGATCTGGTATTTTTTTTTTTTTTTTTTTCTTGGAGGGAGAATAAAAAGTGGTAAAATTTGTAGGACTAGACCTTTATGACATGTATGAAGTGCTTCTCACCACTGAGCCACCGTGCTCTATAAATAAGATGCCATAATCTTAAACGATAAACGTATACGTGCCTCATAATCAAGATTATAAATTTTGAGTTGAATGATGTTTTAATGCCTTAGGGTAAGCTTTAATTATTGTTGTCCTTAAATTGGTTAGAATATATAACTGGTAATTTATTGGTCGATGGCTGCCTAAAACAAAATATGCTCGGTAAAGGTCCTTTTTCGTGGATGTGACATAACACATCGAATAGGAATGTTTTCCTTTAAAAGATTGCATTTGCGTGACTTGCAAGAAAATGTGTATTAATTTGTATGCAGATGAGATGTAATCGTATTTTAATTATAAATAAGCCTGATAAATTGCACCCAAGAGATGATAGATATTCATATAACTTTGGCGTCCTCACTTAGCATGACAGTCTTAAAGGCTGCTAGCTAGACATGGTTTTCTAAACTTCTTGGATTTTTAAGTGCACAAATTCAATTCAATTCAACTGAGTGCCTGCAGTCAGCAAACAAATGCCACATTTTAGGGTCCATATACCCATTTTCATGAGGTGGCTCCAACGTCTGTATAGCGACTTAGTCATCAGTGTTAAATTAACCATTTATTAAGTCATACCATTAAAGAAATGAATTTTATGAGGTGGTTGCTTTTAAAATGTTGGATTAATCATGCAATGAGAACATTAGCCTAGATGTGTAAGCATCGTAGGTATCATAACAAATAATTTTCGCAACGTATATGCATGTCTGCATAATTTTGATAAGCACGCAACATATAACATGACAAGTTGATATACATGCACCCACCTTACATATCTTAAATTTGTATAATAAATGTCACCATTTCCTGCTTCTATTGTTACATTTCGGTTTTATTAGCGATAAAGGATCTATCCCTATGATAAATGCCAAAACAAATAAAACTACCTAAAATGTGCTTATAAATGTTCCATGTAGTCCACATTACCATGTGTTTACATTATAAATAAAATAGAGACATTCACAATATGAATCAGGTTTGCTATATTAATAGTGGATTGTAATTTGCAGTACCATCATCAGCACTATTGCAAAATGTAGCAAGTATTTTTGATATACTACCCACAATGAAGCCATTATCATACCTCTATATTATTTGTGTTCTCTGCAATTTTGTAAATTACTAGTCCAAACTACTAAAGCGTTAAAATAGCTGTCCTATGCTTAATAAGCAACATATGTTATTTTTTTTAAGAACTGCTATATTATGGCAACAATGTAATATCAAAATCCCTCAGGCATTTATTTCTCATATTTCAAATATACCAATAATGTAATATCAAAATTCCTCAGGCATTTATTTCTCATATTTCAAATATACCAATACGTACATAAAATTGATTTAAGAAGTGCAAAATTTTCTATCTTTCATTTGTACTTTGCATTTCAGAATATACTGCATATACATATACATGTAGGTATTAACTTGCCAAAAGCCTAAATTTATTCAATATTCTATAAAATCCAAAACTATAATAAATGCATTGTAACTT
The DNA here is from genome assembly GCA_034696685.1 of Julus scandinavius. NCBI lineage: Eukaryota > Metazoa > Arthropoda > Diplopoda > Julida > Julidae > Julus > Julus scandinavius. The sequence continues at coordinate 2,016 of JAQGAE010002221.1, read as the reverse complement.
TTTGTCTATGTGTAAAATAAAGCCTTCTAAACGTTATCAGATGTTGAAATTCATATTCGTTTCGTCACGTTTGTGGGAAAAAGTTCAATAGAAAGAGCAGCAAGAAAACACCTTATGCTTTTATTTATTGCGGATTTGTATTTAGCTTATATGGTGTTTTAGACCCTGCCAATTTTCCGCCTGTTTGTTACATCGCATTTCCCCATATGATGAATGGCCTTTTATGAAATGGCCAATCGAGCATGCAATTGGTGTTATAAAATTGATCCTCAGAAGTGATTTGGATGAACGATTTTTTTAAAGGCCAAAAAAGCTGGCTTGTGTCATCTAATCACATGGTGGTAAGCTTCTAAAATGCCCAGCCTTGACGTTTACAAAACCTACTTCTGAAATGCATTGTACTCTACAACAAAATGTATTATTATAACATTTTAATCGAGAATGACAAAGAATAGGAAATTAACAGTCATGATATATATATTTAATTTTCATTACTTTTGTCTTGCGTTATAGCGCTTAAGCTGCATATTGCATCGGATAAGCTTAATGGTGCTGCTAATTTATCTCAGAGGTGCACTAAAGTAATGTGTTATTAAACCCGCTGATATCTGTTTTTTTTTAAATATTGAATTTTATATCTCGTAAACTAATTTTTTTTGTTTAAATTCGTGTAGGTACATTAAGCTCGTAAGTCGTGGTATGCGTGTTTGTAGGCTTTCTATTTTTTTCTCTTGAAAAATACATCGTTTTCGTCCAGATTGCCTGGCTTTTGTGCGTGATGCTTTTTGTATTAAGTTTGCATGTTTTTTTCAAATTACATTAGCAGCACAGATATGTATATCTGCGCTACAAAAAGCATAGAGCTAATCTCTAAATTGATTTTAAACGACATTATGTAATCAGGTTAATCATAGCTGAACTGTTTCTGTCCTTTTTGTACAGTATGGTTTTGGATATGTGTTACTCATTTAAGACTTCAGCATGTTTTTTTTCTGCTTAAATGTTTATATTTAAAGGGTATCGAGACAGAAATAGTTTAGAAACACCAGTTTTTTCATTTGTTGCTCTAACTGAATTTTAGAATCAGTATATGAAATTATTTAATGCCAGATTTTTAGGCAAAATTTTTAAATTTATTTATCCGTCGTTGTAACTTTTAATAAATGATTTCTGAATTGAAGAACATGGTGGAGGCATACAATTTAAATTGAAAATGTTATTAAAACGCTTGACTTCCTCGTTGTTTACCCAGTACTCGTAAGCTATGTAGACTTATAACTTGACTCAAATTTTCATTAAAAACTAAATTATTGAATGAATCACTAGAAAGGAAAAATAGCGAATTGAATGATAGGCAATCTGTTTTTTTCTTCTAGAGCTACATTCAAATTACACGCATGAAATCGTACTAAAACAACTGTAGATCATGATTTGTTTTGCGATGTGCAGTAATTGAGTTTGAATATACAACTTAAGAAATCTCATTTAAAATGTTACATGAAGCGTACAGCATTACTAACAATGAAATAGCAATTGTGGTTTTTTGTATGCTTGGAAACTATAGCTCATATTTTTAGTTTATGCCAATAACACTGAGGATAGTTTATATCATTTTATGGCTCGTTTTTAAACTTATTAATGGCTTCGGGTAAATAATTCTCTTTAATTATCTTTTTGAATATAATAAGCCAAAATAATAACGAATTCTCGCTGTATATTTGAAATCAGGAGTATAAGGAAATGTAAAGTTTCTTTCAAAAATGGTACAGCGGTGAATAAAAAGTAGTTAAGGGAAGAAGTTGATAACATAGGTATACCTAATTTCAGTGATAAATACGGAAATTTTAGTTGCATTATAAAATGTCGTCTTTATGACATTTTGTCAGAGATATATATTAAAAAAGTGTACGTCCACTGCACTGAAAACTCAAAATGTGCAAAAAAAGCACACCAAATGTGTAAAAAAGTTGCACACACATAAATGTGTAAAATTACCTATTTTTATATGCAATATAA
>JAQGAE010002220.1:0-18752 GCA_034696685.1 Julus scandinavius | reverse complement strand
TCCAATGTGCAAGCATTTACTCCAATGTGCAAGCATCTACTCCAACTTTAAAGAATTTACCTCAGTGTTAAAGCATTTGCTCCTATGTGCAAGCATTTACTCCAATGTGCAAGCATTTGCTCCAAAATCATAGCATTTACTCCAATGTTGAAGCATTTACTCCAGATTCTCAGACTCTGTCATAGCTTCCAAAACTTTTGGATGACACTTGCAAAAAATGCATCGACCACCATGTTAAATTTCGTGATTACTTTTCGAACACAAGCGGTGGTTTATGACGTCATCCCGTCTCTCATATCCTAACCAATATTAAATGGTTCCTCCTAACCAAGTTTGGCGTTTTGAAACAGAATGGGGAAGTGATGTGATGAAAAATAAACTTGCAAAAGATGCATTGGCGTCCATGTTAAAAACGAGTGATCCGTGAAGCGTTGTTCCCACGACCCACTGACTGAAGGGAGGGAGGATTCAGTGAATCCCCTTCTGAGATTCGCATGACTGAATCTTTTATCGAATTAAGTCTCTTCTGAGCAAATGGATGTGGGTTAGGCCTAATGCGGTGCTCATTGAATCTTATACGGGTTAGGGTTGGGGACGGATGCGCTCGTGAGGGGGGGCGACGGCGCTTCCGTCCACGGATGGCGCTGTCTCCTGGCACGTGACCCCGTAGGGTGGGGGGTTGATGTCACCCTCCACCTCCAAGGGGGACCATTCAGGAAGCCAAAATCTCGAAAAAGGCCTAAAAATCAGATTTAGGCCTAACTTTAAAATTTGGCACAATAAACAAGAAAACACAGGAAAAGGTCCCAAAGTGGGATCATAAATGGTCCCAAACAATGGTCTAAACATGTTTAGGCCATAAACACGGTTATACATGTCCCGGTCTAGCCACATGCCCCTATCTCACTTTCAGAAGCCATTGTTCAGTCAATTACCGATTTGGATGGCTTTACTCATCTTGGCTTTAATCAATTATGGAGTGATCTGGCGAGCGTCACACGTCATCACTAATCACACTCAAAAACTCACTCCCCACATCACAAAATGGACAACTTACAAAAGCAAAAATGTTAGACAAACGGTAACAAATTTGTCGGAAAAGAGACACAGAGTTGTGGAAAGTGTGAAAACTATGCATATTTGGACAAAACGTGTAAAATAACGTCATTTACGTTTACATGTACTGGAAAGCTGAACATTGAAACCTCGAAATAAATTCAAATTCTCATCTTAAAATCGTTTTTGTAGTAGAAAACGACAAAGAAACATATTTGGGCATTTGTCAATAAAGAAAACAAGTCGGTGTATTTTGTGACGACAACTGTGTGGTTAAGCTGATCATCAAAAACTACAAAAAAATATTGAAATTTTAATATTAAAATCTTTTACTCGACACCAAACGATATACAAGCATATTTATGCATTTGTCATTAACAGAAAACGTGTTGATGCACAATTTCGGGATAGCTGTACGTGTAAGTTAAACATGTGAAACATTAATATTAATTCAAATTTCCATGTTATGGAATTCAGTATGGCCCCAGACGATAAAGAAACTTACTTTTGCATTTGTAATCAACAGAAAACGCGTCGATATGCAATTTTGGGATAATTGTACATGTAAGTTAGACATGTAAAACATTAATAACACTCCAAGTTTCCATGTTATGGAGTTCAGTAGGACTCCAGATGCTAAAGAAGCATAATTTTGCAATTATCACACAAATAAACCAAGCTATCATTTCATAATTATGGAATTGTTCTTTAAGTAGGCAGTTCTGGTCCATTATGAACAATCTTAAGACAACCGTACGTTTAACCTAAACATAGAAAACTTCATAACAACTCGTGTTTTCGTGTTATTAACTCGTTCTTGGTCCCAAACGATACAGAAACATATTTATGCATTTGTCATAAAAGAAAACGTGGTGGTATATTTCGTCATAAACCGTTTTAACACGTCACAGTAGGTGGCTACCTTCAGCGATACGGAGGGAGGGGGGGGGGAAATGGGGAAATTCCCTACTTTTATTATCGTCATATCTGGGATTTCCTTTTATCTCTTCTTCTGAGGGGGGGAGATGAAATTTTGACGTTAAAAGAGGTCGAGATTTACGCGCCACCCCCTGCAATTAGCGCCCCCTGACGGTGCGGCGGCCATCTTGGCATTCGATTTTTCCTTATGTTTTATGGCCCTTAATACATCTCCTTCTCGTGTTTCTGATGCCTTAAATTGAGCGGACGAAATTTTATTTAAACATTCATGGAGCGGAGTTTGAATAAAAACGAAAATCAGAAAAGAGGGAGAAGGGGGAGGAGAGAAAAATGGAAGCGAGAACAAAAGGCCTAAAGTGACAAAACTAGGGCCTAGAGAAGTTAGGGCAGAAAGAAATACTAATCTATAGGACCCAAAGGTAAAAAGGGCAAAACTTGGGGCACAAAGTGATATGAAACGAGAATCGAAAGACATCTCATCGATTTTTCATAAATGAAAATTCATGTTAAAAAAAATAGTTAATTACTTTTTTTGTGTATTTTTTGTCGCCTCATTCTGGATTTCAGAGGGATAATTAACCCACAAGTTCCCCCCACATCCGGTACACAGCGCCACCTACAACTAACCCCCTGTCCAGGTTCAAACTAATGAAGCGGAGGGCTTTTGTTTTTTACTACCAATTTTAGTTGTGCTTTTATAAAAAGGTCTCATCTTTATGCATAATTGAATTTGATGGGGGAAAGGGTAAAAGGTAAAAAGTGGGGGATAATCGATAGAGGGCGCCTCCGGAGGTAAAAGCAGGGTAAGATTGTCGAGGCAAGACCAAAAAGTTATTAATACGAACATGTTAAATAAACGCTCAAAAATGCTCTCGCGAGCACTCCCAAGACCACTCTCAAAACTTCTCTCAAAACCACTCTCAGACCATGTCCACATTGGCAATCGCAGCAGTTTTCTCGATGTGGACCTTGATAGCTGCTCTCGTATATCTTGAGAGTTGCTATCAGAGAGGCTAAGGGTTTACGTGTCGTCCGCTAGCGATAAAACTCTCGAATAGTACCACGAGCATTTACATGTGCTAGCTCTCAGAAGTTTGTCCACAGCCGAAAGCTGCTATCGAGAGCATATTCAGTTTCTCTGCCGTGGAACACACCTTAACAGCACACCTCCTCATGAGAGTAAATTTAGGCAGTACCTCTCCAGATGTTATCAGTAGCATTTCTCGCTAATGGGTCTATAAGGAAAAGAAGGATGCCACCTGAGAGATTAGAAGGTACTTCAAGGTTGTTCAAGGACATCATCAATGAGAAGGGATAGACTATATGATGAGGTGTTCTCGCCAGTTGTTAACTTTGTAAAACACAAAACAGAAACAGGGTTTCGCAAACATGTTTGTGATATGCGGTTGCTCACCAGTTTTCTGCTCAGCAAATATTCACGAAACACAGGGTTTCTGTTTCGTGTTTGCACCAAGTTGTCGAAACGTGGTTTCGTGAACATATTTCCATAAACAGGTTTGTCCAAATGTAGTTGTCCAGACAAGAAATGTTTGCTCCACTCACTTCACCGCATCTTCACCGCTTCTTGCGCGATCACAGAAATGTTTTGCGGAAACGTTTTTTGGCCAAGTTTCCTGAAACTCGGTTGCAGAAATCTGGTGTGGATCCTTTACGTATCGCGAACATATTTGCGAAACCCTGTTTGTTTCGTGTTTGCTCCAATGCTTAGTACACACCATAGCAAACACGAAACATAAATGAAGATCTGCAAACCAAGTTGCCGAAACGTGGTTTCGTGAACATATTTCCATAAATAGGTTTGCCCAGCTGTAGTTGTCCCCACGGGAAATGTTTGCCGGTCAAGGTTTTCTCCACGGACTTCACCGCATTTTTACCGCCTCTTGCGCGATCGCCAAAATGTTTCGTGGAAACACGGTTTTTGGTCAAAAGTTTCCTGAAACTCGGTTGCAGAAATCTGGCGAGCATCCACGTATCGTAAACATATTTGCGAAACCCTGTTTCGTGTTTCCTCTAATGTGAACTAGGCATAATGTGTTAATCTCAAATGGAAACGGCAACTTAAGGCCCCACCGTTGTTTCTCCGGTGTCCACACGGGAACTGTTTCCCGGTCAAGTTTTTCTCCATGCGCTTCACCGCATCTTGAGCGATCACCGAAATGTTTCGCGGAAACACGTTTCCTGAAACTCGGTTGCAGAAATGTGGAGCGCATCCTCCACGTATCGCGAACATATTTGCGAAACCCTATTTCTGTTTGGAGTTTCCTCAAATGGAGTTAATCTGAAATAGGGCACCTCAAGACCCCTCTCCGTTGTTTCTCCCGTCTCTTTATGATCGCCCCCCGTCACGTGTATCGTTTGGTACTTTTCGAGGGTCCCTCGGGTGAATTTTAATTAAAGAGTAAATAGTTGTTTCTGTGCTTTGGGTTCCCCTGATGCGTGTAAGTAGTCATTAGTTTATTAATTAAAGGTAATGACACTGACACTGTTTTTATTTGCCTTTTTTTTGCATCATCCCCCCCGGCTCTTAAAAGAGACCCCCCCCCTCCCTACACATCCACCTACTTTTACTTCCTCCCATAAGAGAAGCAGAGCAGAAGCCACCATAATTTTTACAACCCTTTTTTTACTTTAACCCCCTCTTTACCCGTATTTGCATAGAGGGGGTTGTGATCGATACGACCCCCCCTCCCCCTTAAATCCACACTTAATTTCCCATAGCTTCATTAATGTTTTCGTCGCGGCGCTCCTCCCAAAAGACTCCACTAAAAATCGAACCAAAATTGAAAAAAAAATCTTGATGGTTAACGACGCCCGGGACGCACAACGACGACAGCGTCGTGTTAAGTTCAAACGGGGGTCAACAAACCGCTTTGCAGTATGGGAGAAATATTATGAAGTCTTGGGAGGCCATATTGGAAATGCTTCAGGTATTCGATTACATACTGAAAATGATTTACTTATTGGAGGCCTTGTTGAAAATGTTTTACACCTTGGGGGCCATATTGGAAGAATTTCACATGTTGGAGGCCATATTGGAGATGCTTTGTCTTGGAGGCCATGTTGAAAATGTTTTGCACATTGGCAGCCATTTTGGAAGTATTGGCTTCAACTTGGCTTCCAAGATAAAAGATCTCCAATATGGCCTCTAAGGTGTAAAACATTTCCAACATGGACTTGGAGGGCATGTTGAAAATGTTTTACACCTTGGAGGCCTTATTGGAAGTATTTCACGTCTTGGAGGCCATGTTGGAAATGTTTCAGTCGTGGAGACCATGATGTTGGAAATGTTGTACACTTGGTGGCCATATTGGAAATATGTCACGTCTTGGAGGCCATATTGGAAATACTCAAGGCATTAGAAGAAATATTAGAAATGAACTGCATCTTGAAGGCCATATTGGAAATGATTTACGCCTTGGAAGACATATTGGAAGTATTTCACGTTTTGGAGGCCATATTGGAATACCCAAATTTTAAACAAATTTCAGAAATTTACTCGAAAATTGAATCACAAATTTCATATAATTTCTCAAATTCATGAGATGTTTCTCACAATATTCAAAGAAATCCAGTCGACAAACTTCACGTAATTCTTACTCCAAAACCAAGACTCCCTTTTTTTAATTTCCACTGCAAATGAGTTTTATTTTAATTATCCCCACCCACCTAAACCCCCGAAAATGACGTCATTAACAGCCCTCCCTTTCCCATTTTCATCTCCTCCTCGCCCACATTTTTACATTTTTTTGTTTTGAATTAAATTGAATTAAAAGCTCGAATCGTCGGTGATAAATTTCAATTTCTGTTCTGATTCCACGTTTATTTTATTTTTTTTCCCAGGCAAAACTTAATTCAATTTGCTTCGTTTAGGAAACGATGATGAAATGTAAACGATTCTCCATTTTGCCTTAATCTAATTTACACAAAAGGCACGAAGCGAAAGAAGGAGGAGGATGAGGATGAGTGGGTTATTCAGGAGGAGGGGGAGGGGGTCCTGTACACATTGCACGAGGGGTAAAAAGAGACACCCCACGGCCCATCCACTCCAATTAGAGGGTGGAAACATGATCGCCATTTCAATTTCGTTCATTTATTTTTCCTTATTTAATTTAGATGTTGGTGGGGGATAAACATTCAGCGCCACCAAATTAGTCCTAATGTCCGGACAGTTCAAGAGGGAAGCGTCGACAGGGGCTTAGGGACCGTTTGCGGACACGTGACAATTCCAAATGAAACCAGGTTTCCAAAATGGGGTTCAAAATAACTTGGTTTTGGTTTTAAAAAAAAATTGAAAAATATGGGAGGGGGGAGAAATAACATGATCAAAGGGCCCTTAAATAATGACGTCATCGGTGTACTTCACGTGATGAAGGAAATGGGGCAACTTTAGGAACTTTAACATAGTGTCAAATGCACTTTAGGCAAGTTGAAAAGCCCTTGTTATGGGGAAAAATTGAAAAATATGGGCTTTTATTCAAGATTAGGATCGAGCGGGGACATCAAAGGGTCCTTTAATGCTGACGTCATCGATCGCAGTCACGTGACGAAGGATTTGAAGATGGGACAACTGTTGGAGCTTTAACATGGAGCTGAATGCATTTTTATCAAGTTGAAAACGGCTTGTTTTTGGGTAAAAATTGAAAAATAAGGGCTTTTTTCGAGCTCGAAATGAGCTATCAAAAGGGCCGTTAACCACTAACGTCATCATTCAATAATAATTTCACTTAACTTCTTCGTTTTTTAACGTGGAAAATACCAATTAGAACTTACGGTCCCTTCGTCACTTTAAAGATGCCAAAACTGCGGAAAAAGGCCTTAATTCAGCGCCGAAGTTGGACGTAACATTAAACCTCACCTCATACTGATTCCACGAAGGGTAAAAACGGCGTGATTTCGTTCATTTCGAGCACAAAAATGCATTTTTAAACCCCCGAAACACTCGCTAATTTCGCCTAAAAGTCAGCCATTTTGTTGTTCCATTTTGTTGTTCCATCTGCGAGGATGTTCCACGGTTGCTATGGAAACGGGGTTCCGTGCACGTGGTCAGGGTTCCTTTTTTTCACCCGTCTCGCGCTGGCCCCGCGCGTGCTCGATCCTAACCCGTGATGGGGTTAGGATTGTGCACGTGCCGGAAATGGCCATTCCTTATACCTGGTTAGGAACCAAGTAGCGTTGGTCGCCCGCGTAACTTCCGTCGCGTTGGGGCTAGAACTTCGGCGATCGTCGCGTTCGACAGAGCGTGAAAATCTGAGAAGATCGTTCTCGAGTCGCACTTCTCCAAGTCGAATAGTTTCAGAGTTACGGCCGTTTTAAGTTGGTGAAACCAGGTTCCGGAAATGACCTAAAAATTACGTCATTCTTTTTACGCCTCATAAACCTTTTATCCCCCTGGGGCCCTATCGTGAATTGATTTCAGAAATTAAAAGCATGCAGGGAAGAAAAAGAAGAAAAAGGTCGAGGGTCATTCGGGAACGACCAATCACGGCTCACTTCCGGTTTCCGTTCGATCTACTTCCCCCTTCTATACTATTTCGGCTAAGGGTCATTTATTTTTACTGCCTTTTCCCATTTACTTCGGTCCCATGGTCAGTAGGCGCCCATATCTGACCACTCATCTGACCAACCTTCAAATCCCCCGCCCAATAAAACGAAAATTCATGGAACAAGATGGCGGCCACCGGAAGTGCGCAGAGTATTTCTGCCCACTCAAATCCTAACCACGCAGGTTTCGTCTTCTTCGCATAGCTTTATAAGTTAGGATACAACGAAATACAGGACATCAAATACGAAACGACGCTATCTTAAGTAAGGTCCTAGATGTAAGTAAGTCCTTACTTAAGGACACTCCAACATTCAGTAGTCAATTGTGGGGCATTTTAAAGGTCCACAAGCCCTTAAACAGGTAACATAAAAATCTAAAACGGCCCTAAGTAAGGTCTTACTTACGCTATATCGTAATCTCAAGTAATTTCCGAGCTGCTGATACTTTTCTACTTAAGCAAGCCCTTACTCTCCCACCACTAGTCAATTGAAGGGCCCTTGAACAGGTAAAACATTCTGAAGTCAAGTCTTACCTACTCTACATCGTAATCTCAAGTAATTTACGAGATACAGATCACTTACTTAAGCAAGACCACAAGTAAGCCCTTACTCATCCACCGCTAGTCAAATGAGGGGTATTTTATCGCTGAAAAGCCCTTACACAGGTAACAGAAAACATCCCAAGTCAGGACTTACGTAATCTCAAGTAATGTCCGACATCACTTACTTAAGCAAGGCCACTGACACAAGCAAGTCCTTACTTTAGGACACTCCAACATTCCCTAGTCAATTGTGGGGCATTTAAAAGGTCCACAAGCCCTTAAACAGGCAACATAAAAATCTAAAACGGCCTTAAGTAAGGACTTACTTACGCCACATCGTAATCTCAGGTAATTTCCGAGTTACTTGTCCGAATAGTTAATAAACGAGTAATTAAGAAATAGAGACACGGTGGGGGGGTTATGGCGTCATACTCCTCTTCAGCCGCCCGCTTGACCCCTCCTCCGAGGCTTGACCCGTGGGGGTTTTAATTTATGGGTGTTGTGAAAGGGCCTTTTTAAAAGAGGGCGTCCATCTTTTTCTTTTGTTCTATTGTTTGAACAAAAGACTCGGCGATTGGGAAAACGGAGGTCGTTAATTACCCAAGAAGCCCCTCGAACTCCGATGACCCCGTTCAACTCGATGACCTTTCTTCCTCGGATTTCAAACAATGAGACGTCTCATTAAGGCGAACTAACTTTTTAATTATCAGAGGAACCGCCTTCGCGCGGAGATACTCAACGAGGGGTCAAAGGGCACGTCTTCCAAAGAAGGGGGGAAAGATACAGCGACATTCGGAGGACCCAAAAGGTACGCGGGAAAGGACCTAAGGTTACTCACGATAAGCCCAAAAAGAGGGTCCTAATGACCTAAAGTAGTCGTGTTGTAACCAAAAGTGCCCTAACGGATGACCAGCAGTGACCAATACGGAAAAGGGATCCAGAGATGACCAATATTTCGGATCAATAACATTAGGTGACTGAAGGATGATGGCCAAAGTGACCTAACGATGACCAAAAGGAAACAACAGTTATATTACGGGGTTTAAAGATGACCATTAGTGACCACAGGTAGTTAAAGTTGCCCAAAAATGGCCAAAGGGACTTAAGGTATGACCAGTAGCGGCTTAGAGATGACCAACATTTTGTAACAATGGCATTAGGAGATTTCAGGATGACAAGTAGTGACCCAAAGATGACCAAAGTGACCTATATAACGATGACCAAAAGGAAACCACAGTTATATTACAGGGTTTAAAGATGACCAGTAGTGACCAAAGGTAGTTAAAGTTGCCCAAAGATGACCAGGAGCGGCCCAGAGATGACCAACATTTCGTAACATTGACACTAGATGATTAAGGATGACCAATAGTGACCCAAAGATGACCAAAGTGACCTAACGATGACCAAAAGGAAACAGTTATATTACGGGGTTTAAAAATGACCAGTAGTGACCAAAGGTAGTTAAAGTTACCCGAAAATGGACAAATTGATCAAAAGTGAAGAACAATATCAAATGACTTAAGAGATGACCAACATTTCATAACAATGGCATTAGGAGATTTCAGGATGACCATTAGTGACCCACTTATTATCAACGTGACGCAAATGATGGCCAAAGTGACCTAACGATGACCAAAAGGAAACAACAGTTATATTACGGGGCTTAAAGATGACCAGTAGTGACCACAGGTAGTTAAAGTTGCCTAAAAATGACCAAAGTGACTTAAGGGATGACCAACATTTTATAACAATGGCATTAGGAGATTTCAGGATGACCAAAATTGACCAAAGCATGACCAGCAGTGACCCTCATATACACACGTCAGGGTCAACATTCATGGGTTTAACAACAAATTCAAAACAATTAATTACAGAAATTAAAGTGAATTTTCATAGACACTGAATCGAGCAACTTACGCTTTTTGTTAAATGCTGTAAATTCGCAAATCGAGCAATTTTTTTCGTCTTTCAAGTTCACGGACAGCCGCACGACGAAGCCGATTAACATTTCGCTAAACATTTTCAAGATTTAGGAGATTTTTCTCGATAAAAACATGCCTTTTTTAGTCGAAAAATTGCCCAAAAAACGCTAAAAAGAACAACTCGGGTGGCCATCTTGTTCGAAACGAAATGTGTTCTATATTACTGGTTGCCGTGGTTACGTTCTTTGGACGCCTCGCGCATTCCTTTCTCTGAGTCACGTGACCACTGTTCCTAACCACCTAGCAGAAAGACAATAGGGAAAGGGGAGGAAACCTAACCAGAGAGTGACGAAAATCAAGATGGCGTCGAGGGTCGTTCATAAAATATTATACGAGGGCATTCAGAGAGTTTTGGAAAGATAAGGATTACACTTTTTAAATCATTTCTGGCAGTCATAGAAATAACAGGTTTTTCGCAAGATGGCGACCAAAGATACGTAGATAAAAAAACACCTATTTAATAGGAACAATATGGCGACCATAGATACGTAGGCTTAAAGAAAAGCATCTCAACCAAAGGTATGCAGGTTCAAAAAACACCTTTAAACCAATTCAATATGGCGGCCAAAGGTACGTAAGTTCAAAAAACACCTTTACATAAATTCAATGTGGCGACCAAAGGCACACATGTTAAAAAAACTTAAAACTTATTCAATATGGCGACCAAAGATATGCAGGTTATAAAAAAACCCTTAAAACCAATTCAATATGGCGACCCAAGATACACAAATCAAAAAACCACTTTTAAATAGATTAAACATGGCGACCAAAGGTACTAAGTTCAGAAAAACATTTTAAATGGATTCAATATGGCGATCAAAGGTACGCAAGTTCAAAAAACACCTTTAACCCAATTCAATATGGAGACTAAAGGTACGCAGGTTCAAAAAACACCTTTAAACCAATTCAATATGGAAACCAAAGGTACTAAGTTCAGAAAACCATTTTAAATGGATTCAATATGGCGATCAAAGGTACGCAAGTTAAAAAAAAAACACTTTTAACCCAATTCAATATGGAGACCAAAGGTACTTAAGGTAAAAAATACCTTTAATCCAATTCAACATGGCGACTAAAGGTACGCAGGTTCAAAAAACACCTTTAAACCAATTCAATTAGGAGACCAAAGGTACATAAGTTAAAAAAAAACACTTCAAAAAGATTCAATATGGCGACCAAAAGTACGCAATGATTCCAAAACACTTCAGTCAAACAGGGTTATTTCAGTTATCCAAGATGGCGTCCAAAGGTACGCGTTACTAGATATGAAAAGTGGGGTCCAAAAACGAGGTAGAGATAAAACGTCACATTAAAAACACACCGTATAATATAGTAGATAAAAGAAGGGGGGATGAGAAAAAGGGGGAAGGGGGACAGTCATAAAGAAAGGGGATAATAAAAGCAGTCAAAAACATTACCAAATATGTAAATGAGGTACGCCATGTGTCGGCACGTGGCTTATGTCCCCCACCCATTTACCCCCACCCCCACCCTGACACCCTGTCCCCATACAAGGTATACAACACACTCACCTCCGTATATATGATGAGTGTGTTTTAAATAGCGAAAGAGAGGGAGAGAAAGGGGGGGGGATGAAAAAGAGGGGGATAAATAAATTCAAAAGCTCTAAAAGTGACCATCTGCTGACGCTTCAGCCATTGATTAACAATAAATCATAAGTTAGGAAAAATGAAAAAAAAACCTGATATTTTACGACAATTTGAAACAGAGGAAGAAGAAGAAGAAGATAAGCACAAAATGCAGATAGGGAACAAAAGAGAAAAAGGGGGGATAGGGACCGAAAGGGACCTAGAGGGACCGAGGGGATATAAATGGGGGTACCATACACGCGAGAGAGGAGATTGGGTCCAAAACAGACCAACAATACACCTAACTTTAGGCTAAACGTCAGATATTTATACCTTTTTTTTCAAATCCCAACCATCTTAAGGTTTCGTCTTAACTTCATACCTACGGTGGCGCCATCTATGGACGACGAAGGGAAACTTAAAGAAAAAGTCAAGCATTTGCTCCTGAGGTCATCTCTCTAGCTAACGTTGAGTATTTGTGAGAGAGTATAATTGGCAAACAAGAGCATATGCTCATAATGGTACACAAACTCTTTGAAAATAGAGCATTTGCTCGTATTAGAACCATTATGGGATAATTATACAAGCGCATAAGGTTTGTAAACAAGTAGCAAATGCTCATGATGAAATTATCAAGTATTTGTACGAGAGTGAACGAGAGCATTTGCTCATAATGGTTCCATTACTAGAAAGAAGAGCATTTGCTCGTATTAGAAACATTATGGAATAATTATACAAGCGCATAAGGTTTGTAAACCAGTAGCAAATGCTCATGATGAAATTATCAAGTATTTGTATGAGAGTGAACGAGAGCATTTGCTCATAATGGTTCCATTATTAGAAATAAGAGCATTTGCTCCTAATACAATTAACGTTGAATATTTGTGAGAAGAGTATAGTTGCTAATGTTTGTAAGGGAGGCAAACGAGAGCATATTCTCATAATGGAAACATTATGCAAGACTTCGTAAGAGAGCATTTGCTCGTAATTGGAGCTATTATTAAGTTTTTATTCGAGAGCATGGTAAACAAGAGCATCTGCTCATAATGGAAGCATTAAGTATTTATATTTGAACCAATGCTCGAAAGAAGAGTGTTTTCTCATGCTCAAATATATAATGCGAAACAAAAGTGTATTGCTCTAACAAAGTATGTTAAAAACCAGAGCATTTGCTCAAAATAGTACACGAATTCTTTGAAAGAAGAGCATTTGCTTGTTTTAGAACCATCATGGATGTGGAGTGCTTAAACAAGAGCATATGCTCATGATCGAATATGATTGGGAACAACAAGTATTTGCTCTAAGAAAGTTTTTTAAAAGGCAAGAAGAGCATTTGCTCATAATATAACAATTATTTGAAACAACAGCATATGCTCATAATAGAACCATCATGGAGTAATTATACAAGAGCATAAGGCTTGTAAACCAAGAGCATATGCTCATGACGAAACCATTTTTGAGTATTTGTAAGAGAGCATTTGCTCATAATACAACAATTACACATTCGTGTGCCGCACGGCCCCCGTTTTTCTACACAAACTTACTGTTCCATCGATTTTCATGTCCATTTTGAGATAACAAAAGCAAAATGCTCATAATTCATCATGTTTTTCAATTTTTCCCAAATGATTCAAAACGTGATTAATCTTTTTTTTTTTAAATCTACCATTTTTTTTTTTTTGATAAATCTTTTTTTTTTGGCGTTATTTTTGGCCACCATCTTGGATTTTTTTTCTACTTCTTTGTCAATAGAAGACTAATGTAAAAAAAAAAAAAAAAAAAAATTGGGCAATTTTGTAGACCTGGATTTGCATAAGTAATGATTGATCGCTACCTGTCTGAACATGTTTTCAACGTTATCCCTATTCAACCTGAAAAAGGCTTAAATCCAAACCAGATAGTCTATTGGGAGATTTTTTTAATAAAAAGAACTTAATAAAAGACTCCATGAAAATGTATACTCATTCAAACCGGATATGACGTAATATGTGTTCATCGAATACATAGATTCGATACCTGGTTAGGATTTAACTTGGATTTTCAGCAGATAATGAAAAAAAAGGCTTAAATATTTTTTATGAAAATAGTGCTTTTTTGTAAAAATGTGTGACAAACAACTACTTTTTGTGATATTAGGCCCTAACTTAAATCCTAACTACATAGGCATTGGACATCATAACATTTGTATCATTTCATGAACTCCAGCCTTTTCAATGAGACTAAACACTTTGGAATGGCGTCATGGCGTCTGGGCAACCAGTGGCGCCCCTCGTGCCAAAGCAAACAACATGAGTAACAAACAGCAGCTGGGGCCCTTCAAATTGGTTGAAAAAGCCCTTTCTTTTTTTTTTCGTTTTTTTGCTCATTTCGAGATTTAGTTCCTTCGACATCTGTTTCGTTTCAGGACACCAGGTGTCGCCATATTCCAGCCTCCCGCGGTTCCAAATCATGGCGCTAACAACATAAACAAACCTGTGTTTTTTATGGCATTTTATCCTCGTCCTTTTTGTTTTTATTAGCCTTATTATTGCTGTTGTTCAGCCATTTTTATTGGAAAAACAGCGTGTTTTCAGGAATCGACGCCAGGTGGGAGAAACAAGCGACACCTAGCGGCCAACCGAGGCATCAGGTTAAGCCTTTTGGGTTAGGCCTTTTAGGTCGCTTTTTCGAGTTCAATTCGACGTAGCTCGAAAACTACTCGAGATAGGGGAGTAAAGTAAACGGGGAACTTGTTCAGAATTTATCCCTCTGTCCAATGACGTAATTAGGAACACTCTACGATCAACCAATCGGAAGTTATAATCGATAACTGAAAGGAACGCAAAAGTTCGTTCGAATCTCAGCCGCATTCAAATCGGCTTAACTCGAGAACTACTTAAGATAGAGTAGTTGAGTAAGCGAGTAAGTTGTGCTAAATTTAAGCCTCTGTCGGATGACGTCATCAGGAATACTCTAAGATAAACGAAACCATAGTTATAGCCTAAAAACCAGCTTGATTAGGTTAACCAAGATGGCGGACACTCGTGCATTCTGAAGTTAATTTATTGAATGGTTGACCCCACTTGAGGGTGACACAGAGGGCGCTGATGTCAACAAAAGGTGGCGCCATTTTTCAAGAAGAAAAAGTGAGTAAATTTCACGGAAATGTCATTCAGGACGTCCATTAAAACCTTCTTGGAATTTCACGATTTTAAGCCAGAAAACGCTTTGGATAAAAGCCAAAAAAGCAGTGGAAAAAAGACAGGTGGCGACACTCAATGACTGAGAAATCTATGAAAATGATACAGTATGGATAGATACATAAATAAGAAAGAAATCAAAAAATTGTAAATCCTAACCAGGTTGTAAATGCATAGTTTGCACTTTTAAAACTTAGTTTCTATCACATTTCGAGGGTTGTTTTCAAAAATATATTTTGGAAAGTATTGGAGGAAATATTTTTAAAAATACTTGAGAAGAAAATGGATAATCCCAACCTAGTTTCTGCTGCATAGTTAGGATTTTCAAAATAAAAGTTACTGCTTATTTATTAACTATTTTTTTTTAAAATAAATCCAAAAAATGCAAAAATTTTTTTCATGAGCTTATATTTTTTTACTTAATCAAAAATGAATAAAATACTTCTGTTTTTTATGGAAAAAGAAAAGAGACAAGAATTTAATGAAATAATTAATTTAAGAAATACCGTTAATTTAAATTTGCCAAAAATGCATTCGCAACCAGATTAGGATTTCAATTTTTGTGCTAATATTTTAACTTAATTAAAAAAATGCATTAAATACTTATTTTTCTTTTTGGAAAAAATAAAAGAAACAAGAGTTAAAAAAACAATTTATTAGAAATAAAGTTAATTTAAAATTGCAAAAAAATGCATGCACAACCTGGTTAGTATTTCCAATTTTCAGCATATTTCAACCGCGTTTCTTTTCCATATTTCATAACATATTAAGTAAGATATTTCACGATAATTTCTCACGAATAAGTGCCTAAAAATCGCATTTCGTCGTTTTTTGACACTTTTTGCGAAAATCTGGCAACAAAATTTCCGTCTTTAAGTTACGGAAATGGCGACTAAACTGAGATGGGGGTAAAAAAAAATGTTCGCTCCATTTGCGAAATATATGTAAAAAAAAGTTTCCTGAAAAAGCAAGGTGAAAGATTCATAAAAAATTATCTGAATTTGCGAACATTTGGAAGTGAGTTAAATTGCCATTTTCGGAGGGTCGTGAGAACATTTAGGAAAGATTCGATATTACGATATCGTATTGTGCTTTTCAAAATCGATGCAAAATATGGCTGCTAAAGGGGAAGACACAAAAAAACGAAATTGTCACAAATTCAAAAAAGCAGCTTTTGTTAAAAATAACATAACGTTTTGCAACATCGTTTCGATGCAATCGGTAGCGTGCAACGGGTCGTTTAAACATGAGAAAAACGCATTCGTTACTTGGTTAGGATTTAAGAAATTCTTATTTTATATTCCATTTTCACATATTTTAGTAGCATTTATCCTTAAGATAACACAGTGTTTTGCACCACCGCTTTGGCGTAACCAGTCACGTGCAAAGAGTCGTTTAAACCTGAGAAAAATGCATTCGTTACTTGGTTAGGATTTGAGAAATCTTTATTTTATATTCTATTTTCACATATTTCAGTAGCATTTATCTTTAAGATAAAACAGTGTTTTGCAACATCGTTTCGATGCAATCGGTAACGTGCAACGGATCGTTTAAACATGAGAAAAATGCATTCGTTACCTGGTTAGGATTTTCGTTTTTTTAAATTTATATTTATTGTATATCATATACTTTCATATATATTGCTACACACCAAGTATATAATTAATCATATATTATATATGTACACGTATAACGTAAATATACACGTATACTTTTGTAATTAAACAAAAATGACGTAATTATACATGTATACACGTATATAATCACAGGTACAACGTAAATGATGCATTTTCCAAGTATGCAAATTAACACGTGACATTAATATACACGTACGCAAGTATATAATTCCACATCTAGGGGTAAATATACACGTATAATCTCAAATTATACATGTATACAAATGCTATACTATATACCTTTTGTACGGGTTCGGTTCGATTTTGACCTTTGACCCTAGCGTTCACGCGTCGGCCATTTTGCTAGGAGGAAGTGACCAATTGGAACGCTCCTAATGGGACAGGAAGTCGATATTCGGTTGAATTGTGGGAAACGATTTGGCTTCTGATTTACGTTCGATTCTTATCTCTCGCGTCGCCCGTGGAATTCGTAGGGGGCGTTGGCGGCGCAACCAAAAAAAAGAACATATCTATTCAAAACGACGCGCACAAACATTCCATATTATTCAAATGTTTCACGCTAATGGCAAAATCAATAACGACTGATTCGAACGCGACAACGGGTTCTTTTTTTTGTGTTTTCGCGCGTCGGTGGAGCGACGTTCCACTGCCTCGACCGTCGTTAAGTCAAACGCACGTGACCTACTTGAAACAAGGGCAAAGGTCAAGGGACAAATAGAAGTAATATTCAGGAATTTGTTCGCTGAAACTTGTTTGTAGCAAAACTTCATCTTTCATATTTTCTAGTTGAAACATTTGAGCTTGTCGAAACATTTGCTAGTTTGTAGGAACACATTTTCTAATTTGTCAACACATTTGCTAGTTTGTCGAAACATTCGTTAGTTTATCGAAACATTTACTAGTTTGTAGGAACATTTGCTAGTTTGTGAAGACATTTACTAGTTTGTCCACACATTTGCTAGTTTGTCGAAACATTTACTAGTTTGTAGGAACATTTACTAGTTTGTCGGAACATTTGCTTAATTTGTCGAAACATTTGATAGTTTGTTGCAACACGTGACTGTTTGTTAAAGCTTTTCATGTATTCTGAAACATTTACTCATTATATGTTTGTTAAAACAATCGATTGTTTGCTGAAGAGGTTGATTGTTCCCCTATTTTGTTGTCTTGCATTTTTGCAGACACGTCGGTGGCGCCACCTGGATGTGTTGAATTTCATGTTTCGTCCTAGTTCCAAACGCAGAACGCAATAAAAATACCGTCCCCATGTTTTGAACCCTTTTTTTACGAAACGTGTAAATTAACACCTCGGAATGAGAAAATTGCTTCAGGGGAGGCAAAACATAAAAAAAAACACGAAAAAAAAAACCAAACAAGAGCAACTTAAAAGGTGTTATAATAAGCCTAAGCGTCAATAAATGAAGTAGAAACAAAAGAAGAGACAAAGTTAAAAAAAGAGAGACAATAAGTACTTTTGGCAGCCATCTTGACGCCTTTTTTACGACTCTTTCCACCTCAAAATACCTGAAATACTCGCCATTTTTAACACCGTTTTCATTTGGAAACAAAGTTTGTCGCGACTGCGTGCAAATCGAGCAACAACAACAAAAACAACAAAAATGTAGCCAATAGAAGGGTCGGTTTGTGTCAACGATCAATCACAAGATTCGAAGACCGCTTCTATTGAAAATTGGAATTAAGGTGTTAAGGCGAATGGAACGCGGCACCCTGGCAACCGTGGAACAAGATGACGTCGCCATGGCAACCATGGAACGAGGTGAAAAAAAAGAAGCCTTAGCAACTGTAGAACGTGACGATGTCGTCATGGCAAATGAAGATCGAGAAAATGGATCCATGGCAACCGTAGAACGAGCTGATTGACGTCATGGCAACCATAGAACAAGATGACGTGTCCATGGCAACAGTGGAACAAACGAACAGGAGCCATGACAACTATAGAACGAACAACAAGTCAAGGTAACGATGGAACAACAAAATGTCGCTATAGCCACCATAGAACATAATTGGACGTCTCCATGGCAACCATGGAACGAACAACAAGAAGCCAAGGTACCGATGGAACATCAAAATGTCGCCATGGCAACCGTAGAACATAATGGAAGTCACCATGGCAACCGTAGAACATAATGGAAGTCGCCATGGCAACCGTAGAACATAATTGGACGTCTCCATGGCAACCATGGAACGAACAACAAGAAGCCAAGGTAACTTTGGAACATCAAAATGTCGCCATCACAACCATAGA
>JAQGAE010002219.1:0-18779 GCA_034696685.1 Julus scandinavius | reverse complement strand
CGGTTATGTTGCCCTTTACCCAGAATCCCTTGCGCGTTACTAGGTCTATGTGAGTTTCGAAATTATGACGTCAACGGTAACGGTTATTTTTGGTGCTAAACCTCTCTATTGATGATGAAAACGTAACTTTGCATTTTTCATTACAA
Organism: Julus scandinavius; assembly: GCA_034696685.1. Classification (NCBI taxonomy): domain Eukaryota; kingdom Metazoa; phylum Arthropoda; class Diplopoda; order Julida; family Julidae; genus Julus; species Julus scandinavius. Next base: position 18,633 of record JAQGAE010002219.1, on the reverse strand, counting down.
CTTTGTCTCGATTTATAGCGATTTTATTGATATTAAGACCCATTTACGCACATCCGTTTCGCGTCCGTTACACTCCCGTTTCTAAACGCCGCTGCTTAACTTACGCCATCATTCTTAATACAAAGACGTCAAAACTATTGGCAATATTTTCGTGTAAATGCTTCAACGTTTCTCTACATTCTTTTCACTGACGGAACTGATGTGTGCAAATGTTTGGTTATAGGTTTTGTCGCGGACGGCATCAAGTGTTAGTAACAGTTTCCTGGGCTTTTGGACAAAGGGCGTTTGGCAGATTGGTCCAAATTAGAATTGAGCCTGCTGGCAAGTGACCTGACCTAACCGAAAAATGACAGGATGTGAACCTCGCCATGACTCCGTAAGTTATCTGGTCTGTCCAAAAGTCCAGAGAACTATTAAGTCACGTGATGGCGTTTTGGACGATCCCCGCTTGCGAATGGGAGGTTTGCAAATTTTTGGCAAATGGCCGTTTCCGTTCGACTGTCTTGTCAGGTACCAATCAGTTTCCCATCAGGTGCTACCTTATTTGCACTTTTGAAGTGAGAAAAGTTGTTTAGAAATCGAATGCCACCCGTGAACAACAGACACACGTAAACACAAATGATCTACGTTTATAACCATGTGAATAGAAAAGAGAAAAAGATGGGGCTGAAGAAGAGGAGGAGGGGGAGGAAGGGGTGGGGGGGGGTTGAGAGAGGGGGGTTTGATAGTGACACGAAGATGATGATTATGATGAAGGCAAAGTTATAAGGCCTAATAGTGGATATGGGATTGTATAGTAAGAGAATGAAGGAAAGAAACGATTCAAGTTTCAAATTTATGATGGCTGCCGTCATAAAGAAGAGGCGGGTTGTTGGACATGACAAGGCTTATCGGCAGCTGACAATGATTTAGTAGCCATGTTGAGTACATAATGGCAGCGTTCTGGAAGTTTCGCAGGAGATGTTTTCAAAGTTATTTCAATAAATTATTCCCGTCAGAGAACAGAAAACCAGGCGTGTGACCTCCTTCGGATGACGTGAATGGCACGTCTATAGGCCTAAACCCAAACTCAGTCCAAATGGATATCCAGAAACAAAACTGTGCAACAACTTTTATGGACGACGGGCGAAAAAATAGCTGCGTGGAAAGAAAGGATTGTCGTCTTCGTTGTTGTTGTTGTTGTATTTGTGGCGAACTTGTCACTCGGGATGTTGGCGGGGATTTTTTGAGAGAATTCGCTGGTACTACTGAGTTGTACTTAAAACGCCACTTCAAAACCACTTTAAAAGCATCCCCTTTTTGGCGCGTGATGGGGATAGGGGAAACTTTTTATTTTTTTACCTTTTGTCCAGTTTTTCTAGATTGGGGTTTAATAGCCAGGTTTGATGACAAAAATATGTCATCGCCGAATTGTGTTTTGTAACATTAGGGAAACAAACTGCATGTCGATGGCCCACTGGGAATTAGGATTCAATAAGATCACTATTCGGGATGGGACAATGTGTCCCCTTAACTACTTGTGAATACTTAGATTTTACAAGATTGTCATAATTACTCGTGTTTGATTAGTCCTCCTGGGAAATTTTCCTCTCAGTATAAGCTCAATTATGCGTGCTAACAGGTCCCAATAATGCAGTGTTTTTCAAGCAAGTTTGGGGTTTGGTCATAAATGCATGTTGTTTTTATGCAAATTTCTCGTAAGCTGTTACTCCGTCTTGTAAGCCGTATCTGATGAACTTAAGCCGGGTCTCCACTGAAGGCAATAATGCTGAGGCATTATGGTTTGCGGAAACAAATAATGAATACAAGTTTGCATACCGGGAGGTTTGTGCAAACTTAAAACGTTTTTTGTTGTTGCCAGAATCATGTTTTCGGCAAAATTTCGCCGATCGCTCGAGAGGCGGTCTGGATCAAAGGAAAAAATATGTTGCCACTTTACTGCGCATGCTCAGCCATGTGCTCAAAATGCGGACCTTAATGCTTGGTAAGGCGCTTGGTAAAAGCGCCATAAATTGAATACATTTGTTCAGTTTTTCTGTCAACTTTTGGTGGAGACACCTCAACATTCAGCAACATGTTGATATATTCGTTGTTTAAGGTTTAAGTGTTTGCATGTTTGGGGTTTGTGTGTTACGTGTGGCATGTTGCATGTTGCCTTGAGTGGAGACCTGGCTTAATACCGAAAGCAAAGACGTCAACATTTTCTAACCTACTGGTTATAAATTGTCTTACTGATTACAAATATTCATAACCTGATTTTGCTTTAGTTCATAGATATAAATGAGAGAGAAAATCTTTAATGGTGCGCAGCGACAATTTTAGTCCTAGTTGTGTGTGTACTTTAGCTGTAAAATGTTGGAAAGTACGGTATAAAGTAAGGTGATAAATATGTTCCTGAAAAACTACCGTATCAAATGGTTTTATTAAGAAAATTGCAGTGGTATGGAACTGACTGTATGGAAGGATTTTTAGATGACTGATGGCTGTATTACAGTATTGCCTCTCCTCGACTGTTGTTGTTGGTTTTCGAAATTGATCACTGTAATCTTTTTTAGGGCTTTTATGTTGTGTCAACTTTACCCCACGTTAAACGACCACTCTCATATTCATACGTATGAAATGAATAATTTTCTAATAAAGCTAATTACACAGAAAATGCACCTAATGCAATTTCAGTTTTGCCTGGTGTTCCTTTTTCTGATCTCGCGGTATTAACGTTTTGAAAACAGAAATTCCAGGGGCAAAATCACTAGGCCCCCAGCTGGCATTTTTAAAGGTTTTATGCATTTCTTATGATGAGAAATGGCCGACTTGAGTGTTTGTTGCTAATTTCGAAAACTCAATCCTCCAATTAAGCATGGTACCAGAGGATGCTTGCTTTGCCCCCAAGCCCTGTTTTTGCGAAAGAGGAGGGATGGCTATTTATTGTGATACACGAGCTGTCTTGCATGCCCAAAGACGAGGCCACCTTTTTACGCCTATTAGCCACGATAATGAACAATAAGTCTAATTAGATTTTATTGTTTTGACTAAATTAGAATTTCCGTTTTGAAATTCATCTGCTCTCTCTCTCTATAGCCATTGGCCCGTTTGTCATGGACAATGTTACCTCTGCATCAACAACTGTGACAGGACGGATACAGGTTTAGTTTATAGGCATGGGAGAGCAATTTTCACCTGCTTATGAAATAATCGAGTAAACATTATTTACACCGCAGATTCGCTGAACTATAACGAGACTTCAACATACAAAAAAAAAACTTTTGTTTTATAAGCGTTTTGCCATATAAATCCATAAGCATGATTCTATGTATATGTTATACTTGTTTTTCAATTTGAAATTCGACGAAATGCGCATTAAAAATGTTGTTTCAATTCTTAATAAACTTATGGGTGAACAGAAATTCTCAGATTATATTGAGTATATTTGCACAAGTTTCCCCAATGATGCCAACTTACCTTGAACAATGTGTAAAGTTGGGTATTTGAATGAATATATACGTATCTTAGGGGCCATTCAAAAAGGACGTCCCCGAAATTACTTTAAAATTAACACCCTGTCAACATGGTGTGCCTTTTAGCCAAGACTCACCCCCCTCCCTGCCCCCTCATAGATTGCCTTAATTTTTACATTTTTTTAAAATAGGGTGTCCAGGAAATTTGTTGGAACATACAAAGGCCCATCCTATAAATTTTCAAGCACCCACCTCGCTACCAATTCTACGACATTTCTCCAGATTTTCATGATTAATGAAAGTTTCCTGACCGCGAAGGGAAATTCCATAAAATTGGTGTTTAACGCACAGTTAGGCATAATTCCTGACTTTCCTGAGGTTTTAAAAATTCAAGTACATTTGGGACTGGAGATAATTTCTTCCGTTGTCCATTCACTGACCTTTAAAATTCAATTAAGCAGAAAATCCAAAAACTGAAAATACAATCAAAAGTGTTCGTCCATAATGGCTTTCCCCCCTGTCCACATGGTGTCCACTTGTCAGCAGACCCCCTCCACCCCCATCTTGAGGACGTCATTTTTGAATGGTCCCTTATAGGCCTTTACACACTTTCATGTTTTGACATGGACATGTGCTTTGACTGTCTTTCTTTTCTTCATTGTATATGTGCTTGGCTGTGGTCTAATTACCTAAATGACCATTGAGATTGTGGCATAGCATACCAGAGCTCTCCAAGTGCACACATTCATCAGCAGCAGTTTAAAATTTGCCCCTAAGCAGTTTTCATGTTAAAAGATAAAAATTTCCTGAAAATGAGCAAAACTGATGTCCGCTTTTCCACCGGTAATAAATTTGGGAAAGCGTTTGGCAGCGCTACTAGTTAGTCGTGCTAGGAAATCATTAAAATTTGACATTGAACTTGTTTTGCTTTTTCCAGTTCTGATTTAATTTCAAATTGTACATAACGTAATGGGTGATGCCCCAGCAGGTTTTCGCGTTGCAATGAGCATGCATGTCAACCTAAATAATGTAATTATGCAATCTCGACGAAATGAAATGGCCTTATCGCTAAATGTCTGATGACAAAAATGCTCACGTGACTTTTTTTTACCATTTTTTAAGGCCGAGACTGTCCGAATCCCAAATCCTCCATTTCGAGACTTTTGTAATAAACCTATGCTCACATTTTCTAAGACGTACAGCTCAAGTTTTAAAGTTTTATTACTCATTGGGTCCTAATAAGGGGCCATTAAAAAATGACGTCCCCGAAATTCCTCACCAAATTGATTCCCCCTACTTCCTGTCCACATGGTGTCCATTTTAGCCCAAAAACCCCCCTCATAGACGTCCTTAATTTTTTTTTTTTTTTTTTTTTTAAAAAGTAGGGTGTCCAGAATTTTTTTTGGAACATACAAAAGCCCATCCTATAAATTTCTAAGTACTACTCACTACCAATTCCATGCCATTTTTTTGATTTTTCTGATAAACGGAAATTTTCTGACCTCGAAGGGAAATTCCAGCATAAAATTGGTGTTTAACACAAAGTTAGGCCTACTCGCCGACTTTCCCGAAATTTTATTCAAGTGCGTTTGGGACTGGGGACACATTTCTTCTGGTGTCCATATCCACTTTCACTGACTTTTAAAACTTACAGAAAATCCAAGAGCTGAAAATGATAAATGTCATCGTTAGTGGACGTCCACAATGGCCAACTCCTCCCTCCCCCACATTATGTCCACATGCCAACAGACTCCCCTTATCCCCTCTTGAGGACGTCCTATTTGAATGGTCCTTAAACCAACTGGTCCCACTATTCAGAATACGATGTTACTCAAAGTATAGATTCATATCAAGTACAGGTGAGCTGTTCTGTTCTACACTTCCACACTTTGCAAGTTTGGCCTTTATCAACCTAGTTCCGAGTTGATTTAGATATACCTGTGCAAATTACCTTTTTATGGCGTTTGGTAGGTTCAGGAATGTGGGATGATTTTTGAGGGCATAATTGAGACGTTTATGTGAAGAAATCTGCCGATTATTTATTGCTGACCTGAGAAATTAACGATGCATCACACACACACTGAATATAAATGGGTAAAAAAAGGTAATTTAAATCAAAAATTGGCATTTTCCTTTTGCATTTTTGATTGTAATTCGAATTTGAGAACGTTCGATTTAGTCACATATGACCGCACTATAAGATGGTTGGCCTTTTACGTTTGACCCTCTCTCTATTTCCCCAATTAAAATCATCAGCATTGGTTAACATATTCACCTGATTCATGTCCTGCAATTTAAAACATAGATTAGTTATATATGGCTTATCATTATTTCTACGCTTCAGTGCCAAAGCAATCATCTGCGTTTTCTAAATATGGATTATAAAATTGCTTGAAATAAACGTTTGTATTCCAACCTGTTATTATACTTGGCTACTTTTTAGCACGAGGAACAATTTTTTTTTTAAAGTTCAAAGTAAATTTGGGCTGGAAATAACATTGTGTCATTTCTATACACCTCTATGTGTGTGTGTGTGACGTCATTGCTTGAGAGTTGTAAATTGCATGGTTGTCATCCTTGTACCGCTATCAAAAAGCCACCAAAATTATATGGACGTCCATAAAGTTTTCATTTTTCATCCATATTTGCGGAATTAAAGGTAGGTCCACTTTTCAGTATGCCAAGGATGTGTCACGAATAAATTTGCAAGTTTTGAAATCTGAAGTCATCATGTGACAGCATGACACATGCAGATGACATTCGCGATTTTCAGGTTAACAACACTTGCATGGTGTGTTGTGGGCCATGTTATCATAGTTGTAATGCAATGTTAAGTCTTATTTGTGATTATACACGTGTAGTTAACAAATTTGAAACTTGGGCAGCGTTAGTTTGGTGTACTTTTGCTTGTTTTCGGATATGAAACTTCCGTTGGATGTTTTTTGAAGATTGTTTTTTGAATATATGCAACGAAGTTTTTTTTATAAAATCATTTGATTCGTTTGCAACTATAGAACTTTGTAGTGAAACTCCAAGTCAAATTTTTGGACATTGATTTGTTGAAAACAAAAGAAATAAAAAACAAGGACGGCGGGCGGTGAAACGGAAATGTAACGGCTAACGGCTGTGAATCTGATGACGCAGTGGGGTAACAACCGCGTAACGGCTTACAATATTTTTTTTTCATAAAACGGTAGTCGTAACGTTAATTAACAATTGTTTTCATGTCACTGACACAGCTTACAACACCTTAATACTAAAAACAAAGACGTGAAAAGTTCTCGTAAGCCGTTATACCCAACCGCGTAAGCCGATTCATAGCCGTTAGCCGTTACATTTCAGTTTCACCACCGCTGCTAGTATTACACCCATAATACCGAATACAGTCATCAAAAGGGTATCACACTGCATAGTTTATTAGGCCAAAATTGATAAGTTATCCTTTATTTCCTTATAGTCTTCATGTTTTTTGTCTATTTGTCATACCAATATAACACGGATTGACATAGATGAGTCAACCTTGCTGCATGACAGACTTGACAGTGGATTGGTATGACTTCTCCTGATCTTCTGTCATGCTTCTGACAACTTTCGTCGTTCCCTTCTCTGAGTCTGTACTTTGAAGGGGGGTCTCGTTAAAAAATAAAAAAAATCCAAATTGCTAGTTGCTTTTGCCCCCCTTCCCCAAAAACACATTTGTTTTGCACGGACGCCGCTAGATGGCGCCTGTCGGGATTCCCCCCTCCTCCTCCTCCTTTAATAGCCTTCGGAGGGCTTGGAAGGGAAAAGTGGGTAAATGTCAGCAATGAATGGGGTTGTGTTATAGAAAGATGGATACTATTGATCGCGTCAGCTTCTCCCCTGAATAGGCGAGTACAAATGTATTGCAATAGAGCGATATTCCAGTCATTATGTTCTACAAAGGATCTTACATTTGATACGACCTTACAGGGGTTAGAGTATTAACCCTAATTTTTGAATCGCTACAGACTCCCCCCTCCCCCTCCGCCCACCCAGTTCCTTCCGCATGTCTTTTAAAATGTACAGAATGCAAGCGCTAGACGACCATTCATAAGACTACAACTGGATTTCGGTGATAGGAGGAAATCGTGGCTGGAGGCGATTGATCGACGATTGATTCTGATGCGGAGTGAGAGAGATCAAAATACACTAACCGCCATCGGATTTATTTAAAAGGCGCGATAATGGCATTATACACTCATTAGGTAGATCGGGAAGGGGCTACTACATGGGGGTTGGTTGCACGATGGGCAACGCTTCTTCCTAATTTCTGTTTGGGAAGATTTCTGCATCTTCTTACTTGCTCTACTCTGAATTTCAGTTGAAATATACAGCGCTTGAAATACTCTGGACGGCCATCAGCGTCCAAGAAGTGAAAAATAAGGTGGCGGATTTGTTATGGTTTACACTATTTCAGAACAAAATTTGTGGTAATTGGGTAATGGGAAAGTACCCTTGAAAACTTGTGGGCTGGGCTTTAAACTCATTGAATTTGTATCATCAAATTTAGGGGACATTTAAAATTACGTCCTCAAGAGGGGGGTGAGGTCTAGTGGCATGTGGATAGGGGGAGAAGTCATTGTGGACGATCACTAATGATGGAATTTTTCAGTTCTTGGATTTTCTGTTTAATTAAGTCTATTTACAGTGTCCAGCAGCTTTGCAAATCGGGAAGGTCGGGGAATGTGCTTGATTTTTTATCACCTCGAAAAAGTGGAGACTTTTGCTTGAAAATTCAGTTAAAAACAACTAAAAAACCTTATTTTTTTTCAAATTGTTTAACAAATTTTCCTGACTTTGGAGCAATATTGTTGTAGTTGCTTGGGGAAGGGTGTCCTTAAAATTTACTGGAAACCCTGATTTCTGTCTGGGAAGAAACTTCTTTTCATTAAATTCTGCTGAGCCATTTACACATGTCCGGTGCATTGTCGTTTGTTTTGACACTGCAACGACAACTAACTGATGTGTGTAAATGGACCCTTAAAAGGCAATGCGGCTGTAGTACAGTGCAAGTTTAAATGCAGTGTGGTACTACACACAAGGTTGATAGGCAGATGTCACAAATGCCTATATAGTATAACGTGAAATTAGTATTTGTACATAATTATTTTTTCTCATGAAGCCACCCTTTGAATCCTGAAGTTTTCAGTTTGTTCACATTTCTCAATAAAAGCATTAAAACAGTTAAGGTTTGGAAGAATTCACATTGTGAAAGAATGAGAAAAAACTTTTATATATACAGAAAGGCCCCACACATCCAGATTGGAACGTTTTGAATGAAACTATACGACAATATATTTTCTTGTGATTTCATCCTTTATGTTGTGACTTAAAACCATCATTATCTCAAGCTCTTGACATATTTTCTGGATGTGTAAAAACTGTAAGAGCATTTTGTTGGGTTTGTTAATGCTTTTTTCCCCACTATCAATATTACTTTACGAGACTGTAAAGGCTTCGAGTTTTCAACACCTTAACCTTATTTTCCCAGGAGAATGTACTGGAGTTTAATTACGGTAAGCCTACTTATAGTTGTGAGTTTTTAAAAGAAAAATATCTCAAAGTTTTCAACAAAAAAATCCCCCTAAAGTTCTATATGTTGGCATTCTTCAGTTCAGACAATGGAGACCTGCTGCCCTAACAATGGTTTCTAGGCTGACCTAAATTAGCTAATGCTATAATTTGCATAGTTTCCAAAGATGATTGTTTATTCCATAAATTAACTAAAATTTTAATGCTTCTATTTTATTACTTAATCTATTGGTCTTACTAAGTTCACAGGAAACTTTTGATAATAGATCAACAGGCCTTCGTATACACACACACACATTCTTATAAAGCGGCGTTAAATTTTTTTATTTATTCCAAAAGTGATTTTATGATCCGTCTGATTGGCTGTTAGGGGCTCACGATGCGAATTCTAATGATAATTATTATTATTCCTCCCCTGGGATGATTTATGACAATTTCCTAAGGTAGGAAACGTTAGTTTGGAGAAGATTTTCGTGACTGGAACTGATTTATGTTTTTTGGCCATTCAACCTCGCTTTTGAAAACGAAAAGAGCAGGTGGTAATGGCGCTGCCCATTTTTCCCTAAAATTGTTTAAAATTTTACAAAAGCTTTACTTCTACATTGTGCATAAAACACTTTGGCAATATAGACGCTTCCCCAAAAAAGTTAGAATTTTAAGCTATTTGAATATAAGTGCAAAAGTTGATTGACTTTTTGTGCTTTCTGTTTATATCTGAATTTGAACATTATTTCAGAGTGGCTTTATTTTTTAAAATTTTATGTTTATCTTTTTGCATGATGCATATTAAAAACCAAATTACCTATTCATGCAATGGTTAAAGCAATTGAAGTGGACAACTCATGCATTTGCAATGTTTATATGAGGAACAAATGGTGTAATTGCTGATATAACACTTTAATTGAACGTTTGCATGCTACCTCCTTCTCCACATTTTTTAATGATTGAAGGATTTAGCCGTTGAATTACAGTTTTTGAAGAAAAACATAATAAGTAAATAAAGAAAATAAAGGTGAAATGGGAATAACCAAAATGGTATTTTATAAATGTGGGGATATTAGAGTTTCCACCAAGTTGAAAATTGTATTGGCCACGAGGGTTTTGCGCATGCGCAGACTTACTTTATCCGAAAACAGCGTCCCATGCTGGTGTTACAAGCTTGGGCATTTGCACAGGGTGGCCTTTTCATGAATTGTGCAAAATTGGATTTGCTTTGATAAAAAAACAAAATTTGATACGAATTTTTGAAAAAGGTTCCACTTTTTGGTGTGGCCACCCTGTATATTGAAACATAACGAGTAGTTATATTAAGAGGGATCACAACCCTATCCTTTTCAATGGGTCGGGTTTGCAAAGATACTCACAGTTGAATGAGGGAGGTTTGGGTGGGGGTGAGAATTGTTTTTGGTGGCTTGATGGATCTGCAAGGGCCTCATATTGTTGTTTTTCACTTTGAAATGGTAGATTTTAAAAAAAATTAATATACAAGTTTGAAAAATGTCCGTTATTTTGCACACGCTGCCAGCATGAGATAGGCAAGTTGGGAATTATTATTCAAATAATAATTTAATTTTAGAAAATCTACTATTTTAAAATGAAAAATGACAAGCGAAGTCCCGACAATCTACTATTCAACAATTTAAAAACCATGCAGTAGCACATTATTCAAAAAACAAGAAAAATACATGAAAAAAACAAAAAAAAACAAAAAAAAAACGGGTAACAGAATGTTTAACTACTGTATAATCGACAATTTACTGATTAATGCTTATCCAGTACAGGAGTATAGGAAAAGCATCTACTTTTGCCAATAACAAAGAAACTTGGCAATGGTTATATCAACATATTGATAATAATTATAGGTTAATAATAATACGATGATGATAATAATAGGCTTTAGATGGTACATGCAATTTGGTGTGTGTATACGAGAGTGTACCTGTTTGGCGTTTTATTGGTGCATTGACTTGTAATTCCGAGTACGTGGATACGATGCATTGTTGTTAATTTCATTGTTTGTGCATGCGGGGTATTCTTGTGTATTACACTCCCGTCTGTGCCATTTGGTAAGTTCTTGAATTTGTAGTTTTGGATTTTAACATATATATATATACAACGAGCATGTTTTGAATTTGTTTAAGCATGGGATATACCTTCATTATATGGATGTGATCAGGTTGAAATATTAGATTAGGGGGAAGTTGTCTTTAACGACCTATATACATATACCTACACTTGATACAATGAAAAGCGGAAATTAAAAAAAATCTAATAATTGAGTCCATCCGCCATAAAACTTCATTAATTGGCATCACTGCTGTCAACTATCCATCTGCGCCAAGTTTTCAAATTGTTAATTTGGCAAGTTTAATCTATGCCATCTTCATTTATTATTGTTTCTCTCGTAGTTAATTATCTTATGCCTTTACTTTATCACCCATCGTCAACTTTAACCTTTGTGGCCCCTGATGAACTACTGCAGACTCGAATAAGTATAGTGAACTTGGTGGATGGTAATGTTCTATAATTATTCTCAACCATTGATTTTATATTTCGTATTTTGATCCAACATGTATAAAGAAATTTCTAGAAGTATTACTTGTAAATGACAGCATGTCTGGTGAATGGCAAGAATGTCATAAACATGTAGTGGGTACTTGCCATTAGAAAATGTTGATTAGTAATTCGATCTTAAGCTATCATTGCAAATGTCATAACATCTATCAAATGGTTAATTGTTAGTTCAAGCATCAAATCACATGGAAATACAGCCCTGGCGTTTTGAAATTCAATTTGGAGGTTCGTTGGAAAAGTTCCAACTTCTATACATGATGACCGCAACATTTTGATAGGGGATGTTTTATGATCGGAATTATTTATCAACATCCATTTTAAAATGGTGGACCTGCATACCGATGGAAAAGCCGTATTTTCATAATTTTGTTGTTGACACCAATGGTTTTTTTCAACGATTAAGTTGCTATATTTTGCGACTTCTAAATAAATCGGTGTTGTATTAAAATAGGCATTTGTAGAGCAATATATTTTCTAAGAAATTGTCCAATACAATAGTTGACCTGTAACGCAATATCTTGTTATGAAATTGTGTTTAATAATTAACGGAAAATATGCCCGGTATCATAATTAATATACTTAAAAAACAATAACAAACCTATTAAAAATATGCATCCAAATTTAAAAGTTGTTAGAAATTGGTCATGTAATATTTCTAACCATTAATGTTTCTCTTCTTTGGAAACTTGTATCACAGATTTCTATACTTTCACAATGAGATGCTATATTTGAAACTGGATTTTCATTTAAGAAATAGATTTCCAGGGAAAACATGAAGAAAGCAACTATTATTGAAAAATACCATTCCAACATTTTGGTGGTATTAAAAACCAAAATTATAAATTCCAAAAACAACTCTAAAAAACAAAATCCCAATTGCTTGGTGAGCTGAGTGTCGACTTAGTTTTTATTGTTCAAATTTAGTATTCAAATGTTCATGTTTCCATTTTGCTACCATCGTTACTAGAAATAAATATCTTTTTAAGTAAAAACAAAAGTGTTTATTTTTCATAGTCTTGAAAAAATTCAAAAACTTCCTGGAAAGTCAGGGAATTTTTTTCTAAAAACAAAATGTGGGAACCCTGTTTGTCATTTTTGGGGGTTTTTTTTGCCGTTACTATAAAGTGAAAAATCCATATTTTCGTTTTATAGCAAATCTGAGTGTATTTAAAACACAATCACGTTATTTGTAAAATGCTTCAAAAGTTCATGTAGCGTTGGTAAACAAGCTCGCAAAGTAGCAAGAAAATGTGGTTTGCTTAAGTTGTGCCTTGCTCGGTGCATTCTGAATGCCTCGCCCTGGTGTTCGTGGACTCGTGATTTCCATCTGTTGTTTTTGATTTTATGCGTGCGAGTACACGTCAGATGCCACTCTTTAAAAGTTCACCAGGGCTATCGATGTCGTCCCCCCCCCCCCCCCTTCTCCCTGGCATCCCTCCCCTTTCTCATTCTTCCTTTTCATTTTGGCCTGGTCGTTGTCTCGTATCGTGGAAGTGGTAATAATTCCAAGGTACCCCCCTATGACAATCCATTTGCACATAAAAGTATCATAAACAATTGAAATTTACGAGCCCCAAGAAGTTGAACAGGCGTTCGAGAGGAATGGTCTGTCTGCCACCAGTGACTTTTTTGATAGAGGCTTGAAAAATATATGGGACTGGCTTGTCACCTCTCACGCACACCCCGGCACCCCTCAACCGTATACTCCATATATTAGAGATTTGAATAACTCGGCGCAAATTTGCGAAACTCACGACGGACAAATGAGAACCTCTTTGCCCCTAAACTTTTAATCTCGCTGCCTTTTTTTTTATGGGCGATTGCATCCTGCTCTTCCTAATCCCGAGACAAATCTCCCATCGTATATAGTATATATACACATTCGGCCATTGGAGAAGGTAAATGTTTTGAGGTTTCGCTAATGGATTCTTGCGAGTGACACTTGTGACTGCTGGGGGAGCCCGCGCAGTTAAAACTGGTCATCACACCCCGGACCGCGATGACCACCCCGGCGAAGAAGGCCCGACTTGTTCGGCAACGTCCTTCCCCGAAAACTGGTCAGACCTTATCTAAATCATACTTTATGACCGCGAATTTGAATCGTAATGACGGATAAGTGGTTTGCCAACTCTGGACGTTGGACTCCTAAACCTCCATCCAAGAATCGGGCTTCCCTCTTGAGGTGTCCGCGACAATGGCGGTGGACTACCTTTTTGAGGTTACACTACTTGAGACTGGATATATACAGTCGAACCCGCTTAAATGCACAGCGACCCGCAAGACGAAAATGTGCAATTAACCGGTTTATGCAATTATCCGGGTTTTGCTTAAATGCAGTAATCCTGGCTCAAATTTTTTAGAAACATTTATTGTCACTTAACATAGATGTGAATAGACATGGATGGACCATATTCCAGGGCATGGAAAATATGTGCAATTATCTGGTTTATGCAATTATCCGGGTTTTGCTTAAATGCAGTAATCGTGGCTCAAATTTTTTAGAAACATTTATTGTCACTTAACATAGACGTGGATGGACCATATTCCAGGGCATGGAGAATATGTGCAATTATCCGGTTTGTGTTCGACTGTAACTTAGCTGCAAGAATAAATGCTGGAGTCACACCAGAATGCCAAATTCTGAAAACTTTTTGTTTCAAAATCTGATAGTAACTTAACTTGGATTCTAATGAACTTTGCAACGCCTTTGTAGTATCGACTCCATCAAGAAAATAGTTTTGTAGTATCTTTAAATGTTCTTGTAAATGTTCTTGCAAATGTTAGTCCTGGCCTTGTAAGAAAAGTTTGTTGTCGAAAGACGATGACTATCTTTCAGAATATTTACATGAAAACAGATGATGTTTGTTGTCACATGGAAATCATGGGAATTTGTACTTTGGAAACTCGTATGATGTACAAAGTCATGTTCAATATCTGCCTATATGAGACAATAACATTTCAATAATTGTTTACTTGTGTAGAATACCAAGATTGTTGACAACAGCTGGAGAAAATGCCTATACCGACATTTCTGCAATCGATAACCTTGTAAACAGGGATGGAGTGTTCATTATTTAGCCATCTGGTAATTAGACATGCTTAAAACCAAATTCCTTCGATTTCACAGGAGAGAAGAAGAAAAAAACATTTGAAATACAAGATTGTGCAAAAAATGTTGTGCAAACACCGACTTCTCTAAAGTTTGGTGCAATTAAACTTGACCACGCATTTCAGTGGGTTTCTAGGCTGGTCCACATTCTTTCACCTTTTCATTGTCTTTGTTACCATTGAAGATCTATTTATTGTCAGTGTGCTGTTGACTGTTAACAAAGTCGTCTTTAGACATACCTACTTAGTGTTCAATTCTAGTCAACTCAGTACCCTACAGTCATCAAATAGATGCCATATGTAGGGGTATCTTACCCAATCATTTTAGGAGAATGCTCCTACGTCAGTAGCGACTTAAGACATCATTACTAAATTGAATTTTTACTAAATCTTGACCTCAACGTGTCCCAATTTAGAGAGTGGAGCATTTGTGTCACACTCGCGGAATGTTTGTAACTGCCCTTAACAAATCTGGCTACCATACGCTGGACCACATCTAGTATGTATCCTGAATATGAACCATCCTGTGAGGGTTCCAAATAGGAGCGCAATATTCCAACATAGGGCGAACCATAGTTGGGTGGCCAGATTCCTTTACATTTCCCGTACATTCTGCAATGGTATATATTGAGAAGTTATTTTTTGAAAATTTTGAGCCATGTATAGGCCTAGAAGAATGGGATTAGATTGAATGTTCGCAGTTTGTTAGAACCTCCATTCCGCATTATTCGATACAGGAAATCGATGATCGTTTTAACTTTACTGTATGCTTTGAGATGGATGTCAAATTGATCACAATATTTTTGGTAATTATTATCAGATAGACAGTATTAATTTTGTTAATGCTTTAGATTTTGATTGGCAGCTTGACAGACTTGTGCTGAGCCCTGATCTTCAATATCCCTTTGCCTCCCTTCCTGGTTTTCTCATTTTTTCCCTTCGCAAAACAGGCAAAAATTAGCAGTGAGTGATAGGGAAGATTGATACGTGCACCCCACCTGATCCATTGCACTTTATACGTAGATATAACGCCTGTTTATTTTTACGCGTTCGTGATTGCTCTCAAATTTGTTATTCTCATGCACTCGTAATTATTTTCAAATGCTTGCTGGGCTTGAGCATGCACACAGTGGGAAGATTCAGCATACGTGTGTCTATGAAATTTCTACATGAACATGTGACAGAAATTTTCTCCAGACAGATGCGTTTGTCATTTATATAAAATGTTATCTGTCTGCGTTTAAGCGTGCTTGCATATAGTATGTACAGTAAATGAAAACCAACAATGCGCATATTGAATACCGGTATTGTCACAATTGGATTTTAAGTTCTGATAAGTTCATCCGAAGTTGGGATAACGAAGGCATATTGGATTATGAATAAAGCTTTGCCAAGATGTCGAAAATATACGCGAGGAAACCGGAAACCGCTCGAATTTGTAGTGAAAGCAGTTGGTCAGAAAAATGGCAGGAAAGATATTTCAGGGTGGCCACAGGTCAGGAAAGTCAGGGAAAAGTCAGTGGGGAAAAAAGTGGTCAGGGAAATTAGTAAGTGGTCATGGAAATTTTCCACTTTCAAAGCAAAATGCCATCCCAGCAGGCCCACCCCCTTACTCTTCCATCCACCCTCATCCTAGAATTGCAATATCCCATATATTGTGTTGGGTTGGGTGAAAGGGGAAATTCCATTTTTTGTCTAATGATTGCTATCTACTTGGCTTGATAAATGCTTTGTTTTTAATATTCTTTGATATTGCTTACTAAAATTTGAAAATGCCAAATAAAGTGCTTTTATACGTTTCATTATGACTAAAAATGTGTATGCATTACCGAATAAGTTTAGGTCAGGGAGTTTTGGGATTTTGTCAGGGAAATTCAAAATGAAAATTGTGTGGCCACCCTGTATTTATTTCAGCATGAAATTATTTGTCTTGAAGTTCATAATTATTTTTTTAGTAAACTATATATAACTAAGATTATTTTCATTGAAACAGGTATAAGAGATAAACGCAATCTGGTGGCGATGGGATTGTCAACATGGCCGCTTCTGTAGCGAATACACGTGGCCATGTTGGAAATGTCATGCTCAATACTTATGTCATTGGAATCTTTTTAATAACCAATAATTTACTTTTTCTGGAGGTGAAAGGACGCGGCCATATTGGAAATGGTATGCTATAAAAGGGCTCGTATGCCGCCAGGGGAAGCTAAACTGGACTAAGACTATATACAATGTCATTTACTTCCAGTCATATCAAAGATTTTGATATCATATGTGAAAGACATATCAAGGCACCTTTTTTTATCCAATAACTCAAGTTGAACCGCCAGCTCTGTTTTATTCATGCAGTCACGAGTAGTGTTCATTCAACAAATGGCTTCAATGCTGCCATTTAAAAAATTGTTAGGCCTAACACGTATCAGTACTCTACTACTTTCCAATAAAAAAGTATATTCTTCTAGTTTAGCAATAATATTCTTTATAGATTCGTGGCTTTCACCTCAGAATTCCTGTTGCTTTACATGTGTAGTTTTTTTTTTCCAAACAATTATTTTTGCGATTATTCGGAATGTTTATCCGCCATCTTGTTTATTGCCAAATAATCCCATGTTTGAAAACCTGCGTTTTTAATGGCGCAATTTAACACTGTTGGAAGATCAAATTATTCAGGGACATCACAATCGACCCAGTAATACGTGAACGAACAATGGAAGTTATAGCGGAACAACGTTGTTGCTTCGTGTGGCAAGCATCACTGGCTTGATCGCTTGGTGACAGTAGAAAGGTGAAATAATTGTGGATGAAAATTATTTTTGACAGAAATTTCCACACAGGATACATTTGTGCTTTGAATGATCGACCTCTCGTTGATGCAGTACATGGCGGCAAAGGGTGCGAACCTTGGAGGATAGTTGATAGGGAGATGGTGTCATGTCACATTTCTGACACCAGGGGAGAAAAGCATTGAGTTTCCATTAAAGTCTGTGGTAAAGAGAATTACTGTAACACTATTGTGAATATATCTCCTGTCTCTCATGCATGATAGACCCGTGAAGGACTGACAAACATGTCAATGGGAAAAACTGGATGCTGGTAGGGGATGTCGTACCCAATTTCAGGAGAATGCTCCTACGTCATTAGCGACTTAGACATCATTGTTAGATTGAATTTCTACTAAATCAGGAGAATCGCCAGGTAGGCTATTCCATCGTCTAATCGCATGCAAAAAGGACCAATAGTAAGCATCCCAGGTAACACACATCGTTGACCCAATCGTTGGATTTTAGTTGGCAACATTGGCGAACTATTGGAAGTTGGTGACCAATATTGGCTAAACATTGAAAAATGGTGCAGTTGCCAATCATAGGTTTTATGTTGGTATTTAACTTTGGACAAATGTTGTTATATGGTACAGTTGACAATCATCGGTTTTATGTTGGCAATAAACGTTATTTATATATATGTGGACATATTGCGAATGGCTTCCCAACATTAGCCCAATTAGTCATTTAACCATTGTCCAGCGAGACATTTCTGCATTGTCCCAATGCATTTACGTTGGCAAAGAAATGTTTTCGCAACATTGGTCCAACAAGTTTTGGTTACTAGGGATCCATCTTCGCAGGATGCTCGGTCACAGGATTAGAGCGATTATGTCTACTCGTATAGTGGTCGTTAGGCGTTAATATATGAGAAACAAGATGTGAATTAGGAAAAAGATGTTTGAGCTTTGGTTGAGCTTTTTCTAGCAGACAGCGACATAGAAGTGATGACAATGCTGGAGGTAAAAGCGCCGTTGCTGTCCTGTAGAATACAACAATTTTAGCAATAGCGCCTTTGTTGTCCTGTAGCAGAGTACAGAAGAGAACTCTGTTCTGTGTGGCCTGTACCCTTGTTTTCAGCCTAATCTCTGCTGCCTAGTTGCTGACGTCACAAAGTCAGT
>JAQGAE010002218.1:0-18791 GCA_034696685.1 Julus scandinavius | reverse complement strand
CGATGACAAAATGTATACAGATCCTGAAGGCTCGTATATTACTGTGTTATTCTTTTAAAATGCTACGAGTTAAATATCTTTCCCAAAACAAAAAATGAATTCTAAAAAGTGTACCCACTGTGCCCCGGTACGATACAATCCTTTTCGACCAATCCCCATCTTGTGTTTGGCGGCACATGTGAGGCCCTGCACCCTCGTGTGCCGTGCGGCACTCCGTGGGAAATCCCGCTGAGGAGTTTCATCACCGAAGTAAGCGCTTAGTTTCGGAATGTCCATCATGTTGAGTCGGCGTCGTTTTAAGGGGGGGTTGAGGGGGGGATTGAAATATGACGGCGATTAGGAGGCGCCCCCTATCGCCTTGTTTTTTTAACGGTTTGTTTTTGAGGGGGCCGCTGCCGCCGCCTATTTTAAGGGGGGTCTCTTTTTTTAAGGGGGGAAGGACCCCACGTCGAGGTCCCTCGCTTAAACATTTTGGATTTTTTTGGTCATTGTTTTCCAAATGAAATACGACGCTTTTATCGTTGGAATTACGAGTGGTAACTCTGCGGGGGAGACGAGGGGCCCCCTTAGCGCCCCCTCGCGGAATGCCACGCCCCCTAGGGGCGCAACCTTCTTACAAAGCGCGCACACTCATCAAAAATAGTTACGACTCAATCAACGTCGTGGTGGCGCTGCGGTTGCTATCCCGGGTGGATGAAAGCTACACGTACATGCACATGTATGGAACATGTCTGACCTCTAGGGTTATATGCATGCATGGACGCATAAAACTCAAACATGTAAATAGTCAACTTATCACCATATCTGGCATGTATATCATCCACCATGTAAGACATTGTATATATATTGCCATATTTATTAGCCACATGTTACATGTAGTAACATGCATGTATGGCTATGCATGGCCATTCAAACACATATGGCCATCCATGAGCCATACATGTAATATGGTGATACATGCATTTAAATGGCCATATATCCACTTATATGGCCATGCATGGGCTATACAAGCACTTATATAGCCATGCATGTACTTATATGGCCATACATGGGTGATACATGAACTTATATGGCCATATACGCACTTATACGGCCATGCATGGGCTATTCAAGCACTTATATGGCCATATATGGGCTATACATGTACTTACATGGCCATATATCTACTTATATGGCCATGCATGGGCTATTCAAGCATTTATGTATCCATATATGGGCTATACATGTACTTACATGGCCATGCATGGGCTATACAAGCACTTATATGAACATGCATGGGCTATAGAAGCACTTATGGCCATACATGAACTATTATACGGCCATGCATGAGCTATACAAACACGTATATGGCCATGCAAGCACATATATAGCCATGCATAAGCTATGCAAACACTGATATAGCCATATATGTACTTACATGGCCATGCATGTCTAAACAAGCACTTATATGGCCATACATGGGCTATAAAAGCACTTATATGACCATGCATGGGCTATTCAAGCACTTAATGACCATACATGGGTGATAGATAAATTTATATAGCCATGCATGGGCTATACAAGCACTTACATGTCCAATTTCCTGGTCTAGACATATACATAAAAACCCATACATGGCCCACATACGATTTTCCAACATGCATAGATAACACAGCTCGTATATGGGGAGGAGGGGGGGGGGGAAACGTTAACTATGCCTGTACAGTGTCTCAATTTCACAATCTGCAGCTTTGCAGGGTTTCTGGTTCCCGAAAATGGCTGTCATGCACGCAGTAGCTCTTCAGTTCGCGCCCCCTGGCGGATAAAGTAGCATCTGTCGTTTGTGCAGATCGAAGGGTGTATTTTAAAACCGGATTAGAAAAATAAAGAGCTGGAGGGTTGGGTTTTGGCTCTCTTTTTCTTACGATATCACATAAAAGTGGTCGCGTATCAATAGCTGGTATTAAGGACCGTGCACAAGATTACAGATTAGAAGAAGCCGACTCTCATCGAAGATTTAGGGGTACGGAACGCACAATTTCAAAACTCTCTCTAACCCCGATCAAAATTATATAGGCGAAGGAAAACAGCAAAAAAAAAATACATTTTTTAAAAAATTCCTCAAAAATGTGTATAATTTTTGATACGTTTTTCATAGAAAAAAAGCATCAACAACAACCACCAAGACGAAATTAAACGTTCTAGAACTGCCCCGAAATATATTTTTACAAACACGATGGCCATCGAAAAAGAGACGGAGGGAGAGATAGAGAGGTATAGGTTTAGGAGGATTAAGGGAAAACCACAGGCTTTAAAAGGAGGAGGGGGAAATCCCCTTCAAAATCGACCTTAAAGGTTCGACAAACGACAAAGCACGACTGCATGTTTCCTTAATATCTTAATTTCGGTCGTTTATAAACATAGTTGTGATGAGCAAGGTGTGATGTGGGTGTGTGGTTATTGGAAAGGCTTTGTGTGGTGCTGTGTGGTCTTGAGGAAGGTGTTATGTGATCATGAGGAAAATTTAGTGTGGTCATGAGGAAAGTTTGGTGTGGTTATGAAAAAGGTTTTGTGTGGTCATGAGGAAGGTTTTCTGTGGTCATGAGGAAGGTTTTGCGTGGTCTTGAGGAAGGTTTTGTGTGGTTTTGAGGAAGGCTTTGTGTGGCTATGAGGACAATTTTGTGTGGTTTTGAGGAAAGTTTTGTGTGGTCATGAGAAAAGTTGTGTGTGGACTCGAAGAAGATTTTGTGGTCTTGAGGAAGATTTTGCGTGGTTTTGAGGAAACAGTTGTGTGGTCACGAGGAAAGTTTTGTGTGGTCATGATGAAGGTTATGTGTGGTCATGAGGAAGATTTTGTGTGGTCTCGAGGAAGGTGTTGTGTGTTCATGAGGAAGGTTTGGTGTGGTCTTAAGGAAGGATTTGTGTGGTCTTGAGGAAGGATTTGTGCGGTCATGAGGAAAGTTTTGTGTGGTCATGAGGAAGGTGTTGTGTGGTCATGAGTAAGAAGTTGAGTGGTCTCGAGGAAGGAGTTGTGTGGTTATATGAGGAAGGTTTTGTGTGGTCTCGAGGAAGGTTTGGTGTGGTCTTGAGGAAGGATTGGTGTGGTCTTGAGGAAGGTGTTGTGTGTTCATGAGGAAGGTTTGGTGTGGTCTTGAGGAAGGATTTGTGTGGCCTTGAGGAAGGTGTTATGTGGTCATGAGAAAAGTTTGGTGTGGTCTTGAGGAAGATTATGTCTGGTGGGATAGCTTGTGGTGCTAGCTGTGGGGATAAGAGATAGCTTGTGGTGCTGCTATGATTTTATTGGTCCATTCCCCATTTGACAACACTCTTGATTGTCGTGTGAAAAGCAGAATTGTCGTGGTAAAAAGTTCACTGCTACATGTGGTACGAAGTTTAGAGTCGAAATTAAGTGCAGAAGTTCATCTAAAAACACGCTGACACCACGTAACCCGATATACATATTCGATGGGGGTTATTATAATATAAGTTGTTTTTGACTTACCCTGTATCATTCCCACACCTCCGGTCGCCGCTCCTCCTCCTCCTCCCTTGCTGTTCACGTAGTCGTCTTTGCAGATGAATTTGTTCTCGTCCAGCACGTACAATTCTTCTCCAGTGGACAGCTGTTTGCGGCACACCATGCAAGTGAAACACTTCAGATGAAACACTTTGCTGCGCGCACGACGCACCAAGTCACTGGGACAAATACCCTGAGAACAACCGGCGCACTTCGTACCGAAACGCCTGAGAAAAAACAACAAAAAAAAGGACGAAAATTAACGAAAACGCTCCATTTACATGACATGCAACCGGAGTACGAGCCCTCACACTTCCGGTCCAGCGGGGTATTGCTTCCAATGGGGCGGTTCACACGACATTCACATTTATTTGCGTCCAAGGATTCAAAGCAGTACAACTCTGAATCGCCCCCACGGGTGATAACAGGCTCCGTTATTTCGCCGCTGCTCCGTGTGAACCGCCCTATTGCAAGCAACGCAGCTCTGGACCGGACGTTAGAAGCCGCCATGACGTTGGAAGGAAAATGGCGGCGTCCGTGGTTCCAGCTGGACGCCGCCATTTTCCTTCCAGCGCGTCATGCTGAACCATTGGCATGCACGTGAGGAAGAAAAGCTCGCACGTGAACACGCGCATGCCGACAGAACTTTAAAAGTCACCAGGGGGAGCTCAAACCCGCCACGTGCACATTCGAATTTTCGAATTTTTGAAATTTTCAAATATGTTCGAATGCAAATACAGTAGAAACTCGATTATCCGGACACATATACATGCTACCTTAATGTATACCTGTAAAGCTCGATCTCCTGAATTAAAAGACCACCAATTCTTTTAAAAATGAACAATATAGTTATATTTGCATTTAAAAAAGAATAATGGCGTCACAGTAAAAGTTTACTATACGTGTAAGTGTGTATATCAGCTGACCATGCACCTTGTCAGAAAGGTAAAACATGGTGTAAGAGAAATATTATGCTATACAATTCTGCATTTTGTTAAGTTAAGTATGAATGCTGTCTCATATAATAAAAGTTATGCAATTCAGCTGCTGATCACTTTTGAAATCGTCCTTGGATTTTTCTCTAGGACTTGGCTCCTTGTTACTGCAAAAATGGTGTGACACGTTGCGACAAAATTGTGCCCTCGGTTAACATTTGGAATCAAGAAATTGTAAAAAAATCATGTGTGCATAGCGAATTATTTGCATCAATCCCAAATACAATGGCGCAGCTGTTATCAAAGTTAAAGAAGGTCCAACAAACTATATTAACTTGCTCAAGATTTGTTAAAAATGTGTTTTACAAATGAAGTTACTTTCGACTCACCATGCATGGACGCCGCCATTTTCCTTCCAGCGTCATGCTGAACCATTTGCAAGCACGTGAGCACGCGCATGCCGAAGGAACTTTAAACGCCACCAGATGGAGCTCAACTCCGCCACGTGCACATTCAAATATTCAAATTTTCAAATATTTAAAACTCAAATTTTCAAATTTTTAAATATTCAAATTCAAAAATTCAAAAAATTCGAACGTTATATAGTATACATATCCAATACGAAAATATCTCAAAACGGCATTACGCCGAAGACTTATTTAATAAAACCCTTGAAAGTCGTGGTTAATTAAAAAAATAATAATAAATTGTCATTTCAATTATACCATTGATGGCGCCACCTAGCGGAACATTAAGCACTGTGACAGACAAGTGTACAGTTTAATTTATGTAAGTTATGAACGAGCCCCATATTAATGACGTTTCGATCCAATGCACCACGTACTACACATGACTTAATTGTCCCCATAGAGTGTTGCGGAGGCCATCCGTTTAACGTCCGATTAATTAATTACTCGTAATTGTCAACACAAAAGGGCCTTTTGCATGGCGCTCTTTAAGGCTTGAAGGAAAGGGAGGGGGGATAATAAGGGGAATTCCCCCTCATTTAAAATCCGCCGTATACATGTATACAGTGTGAGACAATTAAGATAACGGCTTGTTACGAATAAAGCGGAAGTCGTTAAACGAACGGACGAATTTATAAACAAATCTCAGATTATGCAATTAGGAGGTTTTAGGAAGGGGAAATCCCCACTCGTGTGCCATCTTTTGCGCGGGCGCGATGATAAGTAAGGGGTTAAGTGGGAGAGGAGGGGGGACATTACTGACGAAAAGTGGGGCCATTCAAAAAGGACGTCCTCAAGAGAGAGAGGGGGGTCTCCTGGCACAGACCCCACGTGGACAGGAGGGGGAAGGGGGGGAGAAGACATTTTGGACGTCCACTAATGATGGTATTTTTCAGTTTTTGGAGTTTCTGTCAGTGAAAAAGTAGAAATGGACACCGGAATTCCATGAATTTGAAGCTAAGCGGGTGCTTGGAAATTTATAGAATGGGCCTTTGTATGTTCCAAGACATTTTCTGGACACCCTACTATTAAAAAATAATTAAGGGCATCTATGGGGGAGTCGGGGGAAAAGGAGGGTCTGGGCTAAAATAGACACCAAGTGGACAGGGGGTGGGGGTTAGGGGAAGGGGGTGAAGGGGAAATGTACACCGGAAGGAATGTGTCCCCAGTCCCGAAGGTCCATTGGGGCTTGAAGATTTATATAAGATGGGCCTTTGGATGCTCCAAAAACATTTTTTGGACACCCTAATTTAAAAAAAAATTAAGGACCTATACTAGGAGAGGAAGGGGGTGGAGGGGGAAAAGGGAATCTGGGCTAAAATGGACATTAGGTGGACAGGGGGTAAGGGTCAATTTTAGAAGGAATTTCGGTGGACGTCCTTTATGAATGGTCCCTTATCCAATTTCTACTTTCCTAAATTCGAATATGGAAAGTTTGGAAGGAAAAAAAAGAAGTGTGGGTCAAAGGTGAGGGGTAATATGCCCATTGATGCCCTTTGGTATAGCGTATGAAACTTGACTCGTCAATCCTGTTAACACGGATGGTTCTAAGGGGTCCTTTAATAAAAGAAGCAATAAGAGGGGTGGGGGGATGATTTTTCACGCCATGCATCCGATTCCCTAATCGGCCCATACGATGCTTTTCAACGCCATATTTCGGTTTGGGGGTATTAAAACAGGAGGGGGTAAGGGCTGTTTGCGTTAGGGGACTCCACTCAACCTTAATCCACCCCCCTAAAGAAACCCGCAAAACCGCATATAACAGGCATTTCGTGCATCAATGGGCCCTTTCAACAAATCCACGACTCGGACGAAGGACCAAGATACGAAAAATAACATCAAGACCCCCATTTTAACCCCCCCCCTCCTCCCTTAACCCCTATAGACTTCCATCCCCCCCTTTATATACAATGTCCAACCCAAAACAAGCCTCTGTAAACCACATCATATCAACATTTTTCAGTTCACGGCACACTTAACTAGAGCTGAAATTGTCGCGGCACACCGGTTAAAAAAAATGTTGGAGTACGAGGGGCACAAAACTATATGAAATGTTCAAGAATTTTTAACAAAAAAAACTCCGAAAATGTGTTATTGGGTGTTTCGAAGGCCCCTTCTCCCCCCTTAAATAAAGAACAACCCCCTTATCCGACCCCTCGAAATATGAAATAGGCCTAAAGTGGCATGTGGCGTGCAACATGTGGTAGATGGGTGCCCTATGAGGACACGGGGTCACGAAGGAGGAGGAGGGGGATTATTAATAAGGGGTTTTTCCCTTCACGTTCTATATATCGTCTATAATCGCGCCATGTTGCACGCGCAGCTGACACTTCCGGCGCGCTTTTTGCGTTAAAGGCCTATACGCATGCGCGAGTTGCACTAACTTGGCTATTTTAAACGTTAATTAGTGCAAAAATTTGAATTATTTTCCTTAACCAAATGTTTAGTGAAAAATTGCAGCTGGGATTCCAATAAAATGTTGTGGAAATAAAATTGAAGCATATTTCAAAGATTTCAAGGATTAGATTTTTAAGGACCATGACCAATATTCTGTATGAAAAAGTTTAAAAAATTTGTCGAATGAGGTGATAAAATTTCAAGCACTTTATTAAAAATCATGATTTTTTTTTATCATGACTTTCCAGGTTTTCAAGGCGACTATAGACAGCCTTTTTAACGAGAATAATATACATTAATAATTATGAGAAAATATATATTTTTATTTTTATATCAAAACCCAGCAATATATTTTTTTTAATTCAATAAGTTTATAAAAATTTTACAGTGAAAACCCCTCTTAACCGGCCATATATCCCTCCGGCTTAATCGAATTAAAGGACCCTAAATAGTAAATAACAACACAAAATTTCCCCTCATTAATTTATGAAATATAGAAGTATAAAACCTCTCTTAACCGGCCTCCCCTAATCCGTCCCTCCGGCTTAACCATATCTTTCAGAATCATATACAAAAAAAAAATCGAATTTCCTTATAACGTTTATCACCGGAAATCATAAAATGTAAATCAACTTGTATATTATAGAACACAATTTGAATATATACACTGTATATATAGGGGAGAGTGGGTAGGAATGGGACATAGCCAATAATTTAAAATTCGAAAGTGTAACAAGTTTGACACTCGTGTGTCTATACATGGCACTCGTGTTCCCGCATTTGTTCCCGTAAAATGTTGGCCTTCTGATGAAACACAAGAATATGGGTATAGGAAAACTGTGATTTCACTACCAAAAAAACTACGTTTTTACTTCAAATAACTCTTCTAAAAGTATTGTTTATAGAGGAAACGTTTTCAAATTAAGTACATTAATAGCATGCAGTTAGGATGGTTATGATGTTATTACATGTTTCGCAACAATCTGCCAGAATCCTACAGTGCGCATGTGTTTGAGACAAAGACCTAGCGGCAGGAGGATTGGGACAAAATAGTGCGGGAGAAATTGGGACATATATTCCCTGTTGCTGGAATTCAAATGCATTTTTGCTTTTAGAACTTTGGCACGTGCAGGAGTTCTTAAGCGCGTGCAAGATTTCCTAAGCACGCGCAAAACAGTTCTTTTTCAGTTTGATGTTGAAGCTGGTGATTTTGTGTCGGTGAGATTTGCCGAGAAAAAATAATGCGGTTATGAACTCGAAGAATCTGAAATGTATTTTTTGCGAAGAAAGGAGAATACGGTGAGTTTTAAATTTACTGATACGCGAGTCATAAACATGCTTACAAAAGTTGATGTCATTCTGAAGCTTCCCCCCATGGCCTTTTCTGCATGTGTGGAGGAAATTCAAAATTGCGGAAAATCTACTCATTTTGCATATATAGTTATTAGTTAAATTCCTACCCACTCTCCCCTATATGTATATAAATTCCGGATTATATATAATCGCGAACCAATGAATTTCCAGTCCCAAAACCATGCAGGACGGATAAGAGGGAGTTCTTAAGATTCTATAAATCATACAAAATACATATTTATATAAAAGCTGGTATATTGATTTTGTCCTCTATTCTGACTGTTTAGATCCATTGTTTGAAGAGGTCCAATTATAACGCCCCAAAAACGTAAATAGGCCTAATTAGGGCACCCCTCATTCCCCCTCCTTAATCACCGTTAACTCGCACGCGACGCCTTTAATTGGGCGTTAAGGGCCCCAATTTATACAATAGGGGCAGGTCAAGTGTATTATTACACACCACGTGCATAATATTAAAACATCAAGGGCCTTTTATCGAAAACAATTATAAGAAATTATACTTTCGCAGTATATAAAATATGTATTTCAGGACTATATATATAAATGTGTCTGTTTAAAGGCCCTTTCCTACATATCAAGATATAATGATGGTCCAAAGAGGCCATGCATTGAATTAACGAAAAATGAAGGACCATGCATGTGGTGCCTATCACATATTATTACGTCATAATTCCTCAAAAGGTCCATTGATTGTATTCCAGGACCCTGTTATAGGTCAAGGGCAAAAAGGGCCCCTGGAGCAATTATTTGAAATGCAGGACAAATAACCATTGATCATGCATTTAATTTAAAGGACCGCGAGTGGAAATTATACATTTTTATATAAATTTCATTTAAATTCTTCAAAAATTCTTTAAAAATTCCACGACTGAATGCATGGATAGCGGATGTGCCGCTACAATCGAGGCGTAAAGTTTAGTGTGCCGTGATTTGAAAAAACAAGTCTTTTGTGTGAAACTCATGAGGCCATGACTCATGGCGAGCCAAGCATGTAAAAGATGTTTGTTTATCAGTTTGGTGCCGTTGTGCCGCGATAATTCCAGGCCAATTTTATAAAGTTTAGTGTGCCGTGATCCATAGAAAATATAAAAATGCATGCTGTCAGAGGGCTTTTTTGACTCTTTGCAAGCGATCACAGCCGAATTTTTGTATAAAATCTTGTCACCAGTGTCTTGTCACCATGCAACATGTGTGTGCCGCTGACAATTTAAGGCCTATAGTGTGCCGTGATTTAAGAAAAAGCTTAAAAAACTGCATTCTGTCAAAAGTTTTTGTGTGAGACTTGCATGTGGTCATTACTTCTTAAATAAATGTTTGGGAATGTTATCATTTATAAAAAATCTACAAGTTTTACAAAGTGTGTGCCGTGACAATCTAAGGCCTATAAGTGTGCCGTGAGCTGGAAAAAGACCCACATCTGTCATGAAGAGGCTTTTGATGTGTGCATGCGGATGAGACTATAGTCACAGTTGCTCAAATTTCGTGTGCTTGAGACCGAGCTGTGTCTCAAGTTCCAAATGCATACCACATTACAAATTGCCAAGACGAGCTCAAGACTGGTGCGGGCCTAAGACTCTGCGATTGTGGTAAAGAGTGCCATCTCAAGCTTAAACTCAAGCTTGAGTCTTATATTTGGCTGTCTTGTTTCAAGCCCGTATACACTACCCAGTTACTCACCAAGCTGCAGCTCAAGCTTGGCCTCTTCTAAGCTTCATCTCAAGATTAAACTGTATATGGGGCTTGAGACCCGGCTCAGTCTCAAGCTCATGCGATAAGGGCCATATATAGAGCGTCATCTCAAGCTTAAGCTTAAGCAGCAGTTTATTGAGCAACTGCATGTATTACGGACCTTTGCCTCTTCTAAGCTGCATCTCAAGCTTAAGTTCAAGCTCGAGAGCGTCTCATATATACTTGGATATATTGTCACAGTCTTGAGCTCGTCTTGGAAATTATCTGCTCAGCTGTGCTTCTGGGACTTGAGACGCGGCTCAGTCTCAAGCTCATGCGATTTGAACAACTGTGATAAGGGCCTTATATATCTCAAGCTTGAGCTGCAGTTTGTCGAGCTGTATAGGGCCATATAGTGTCATCTTAAACTTGAGCTATACTTGCAGCTTGAGAAGCAGTTTGGCGAGCAACTGTGTTACGGACCTTTGCCTCTTCTAAGCTGCATCTCAAGCTTAAGTTCAAGCTCGAGAGCGTCTCATACTTGGATATATAGTCACAGTCTTGAGCTCGCCTTGGAAATTTATCTGCTCAGCTGTGCTTCTGGGACTTGAGACGCGGCTCAGTCTCAAGCTCATGCGATTTGAACAACTGTGATAAGGGCCATCTCAAGCTTGAGCTTGAGTTTGGTGTGTGCCGTGACAATCCGGGGCCTCGTTTAGTGTGCCTTGATCCTAAAAAAAGGCTCGTAAGCCCTTTGAAATCCATATAGGAGAGAAATCTCTGAATGTCGTTCATCCGACATTTTTTCCCCTGTATCCACACTTGTCAGTCATTTATTTCCTTACCTGAAAAAGTCGGTCCTGCAGTATATTTTCCCCTCCCTGGAGAAGCACTTTTCCGTGAGATTGCACTTGCAGTCCGCACACTGGACGCATTTTGCGTGCCACGCCCTGTCCAGTACATTCAATAGGAATCTGTCTAAGATGGGTCTTTCGCATCCGGCGCATTGCACCATCGCCGCCCCGCCCGAGCCCCGCGCGCCCCCGGCACCTCCTCCGCGGGACGCTCCCGGGGTGGGTGCGGCAGAGATGATGTTGGCGGCCGGCGACGCCGCCGAGTGCAATCCCAGCCGGCTTCGGTCCTTCGCCGGACGCGGGCGGTGCGCGCCGGCTGCCGTGGCGCCGGTCAACGGTTGACGGCCGTACGCCGGCAGGTAGCGCAGGTAGGGCGGCGCGGCCGGCGGCGACGAAGACGGCGACGATGACGACGACAGCGCCGTCGTGCTGCTGCCGGTGCTCCTCGTCGGCGACGTTAAGATCCTCCTCCGCCTTAGCGGGCGGTCCGAGTCCGCCGTGCCGGCGGGTCAACGACGGCAGCCGGAGGTCAGCACGGGGGAAAAAAAGGGTTACCGGCACCGGTCAGGAAACATTATTGTCGCAGCGACGAAGGAAGGTCGAAGGATGGAATCGCGACAAAACCACACTTGCTTTTTTGTGTAAATGCGACGAATCCGATCCTTTTGTCGCAGAGAATATATTGAGTCTCGGGTCACAAGTCCCACAAGTTGGAAACGCGACGAAGACTTTCGTCGCGCTAATGTGTATTATATTCTATCTTCGATATATAATCCTCCAAACGCGGGTATTGATGACGGATTCGATCCTTTCGTCGCAGGGTAAAATATCGTCGATGGGGCTCCAAAAAACTTTCGTCGCGCTATGCGACAAGCGTGACAAGAAACCGAGCAGCGTCCTTAAACTTTCTTTTTTGGAGTATAGTTCAAATATTAATCCTTCTTCCACACAAGTTCGACAGCCGAGCCGTTCGTCGCGAGTATCAGGGCATAGGGCAAAAATCCAGGTTTCGTCGCGCAGTAGAACACGGAAGATGGTGGTAAAGTCGACAAAAACAACAACAACAAAAATCCGATGATCGACCACTGATCGACGGTCGAAACACGTGGCGAGACGAAACGAACGCCGTCTGTCGCTGGGGTTTCGTCGCGTTTTCCTTCAGCAGGCTTTCGTCGCGCTTTTTTTTCCTTCGGCTGTTTGGGTCCGTAGTTGTTTTTTTTCCACACACCGCGGTCACCGTCGCGTTTTTCGTTTTTTTTTTCAGCAGCTTCGCTTCGATGCGAACGTTGCAGTCGGTAGCACACGGAATGAAGAGGTTGCAGAGGAGGAAAAAGCGCCGAGCGCCAGAGGGGCGTGGTTAGAACGAACGCGCGGGCGGGGCTTCTGAAATCAGACGCCCGAATCGACCAACGAGATCGCTCGGTGCCGCGCTGGGCGGATTCCACGTGCCGTCCGTCATCGCGCGCGTGCCATTCGGGGCACGAGCAAGACGATCATTGGTGCGCGTGAACGCGCGAGGGCTTGGCCCCTGCACGTGTGGGCCGTTCCAATCTGCCTTAGGGCTATTTTGTACGGGGTGCGTCGAAAGTTGAATTTTATAAATTTGAGGGTTTTTTCAAGTTTTTTCAGGTTTTTCCAACTTTTTTTCCAGCATTTTCAACTTTTTTTAGGATTTTCGACTTTTTTTCTTTGCATAAGTAGGTTTTCCCAGATCAGAATCCTGTAAAAATAAATCAAAATGGCGGGTTTTAAGGATTATTCGAGTATTTTCAGTTCCAAAAATTCATGAAATACCCCAGTTGTATCACTGAGGTTGACCAGATCAAAAATCCAGTTTATGTAACATTGCGACACTTTTGTGGCATTGCTGAGAATAAATACGTGTAGTTTGTCAATGTTGTTGTGACATTGCTGCGATAAATGTTGCTACATTCTTGTAACCCTAATATAGTGACATATCGTTCACACAACTATTTTTAAGATTGTTGTGACAAATGTTGCTACCAGTCCTGTGACATGATTAAGACAAATGTTGACATTATTTGTGCTATAGATATTCAATATTGCTGTGACATTGCTACGACAAATGTTGCTACACTCATGTAACACAGAGGCAAATGTTGCTACATTTTTGTAACACTATTACAACATTGTTGTGACAAATGTTGCTACCATTCTTGTGACATGATTAAGACAAATGTTAACATTGTGGATGCTATACATTTTAAATATTGCTGTGACATTGCTGCGACAAATGTTGATACACTCTTGTAACACCATTGTGACATTGTTCAGAAAAGTGTGTAAACAATGTTATAACACTATTGTGACATTTCTGATTCAAATGTTGTAGCATTGTTGGGACATTTCTGGTTCAAATGTTGTAGCATTGTTGTGACATTTCTGATTCAAATGTTGTAGCACTGTTGTGACATTTCTGGTTCAAATGTTGTAGCACTGTTGTGACATTTCCGATTCAAATGTTGTAGCATGGTTGTGACAAATGTTGCTACCATTGCTGAGACTACATGTAATTGTGTGACATTGCTGTGACAAATGTTGATACAATAGTTGTGACATTGTTGAGAATGCCATATAATGTTGTGACACGGTTGCCTACAAATGTAACATTGTAGCATTGTTGTGACATACATGTTGCCTATATAAACGTATAATGTTGTCGAGCACGCCACCTGGCAAATTTTGAGAAGCGCTCCTGGCGCCACCTACATAGTATAGAAGGCGCTGGCGGGCATCCGTATACAATATACAGTATAGAGAAAGATTCGCATAGGGGGAGCTACGGCGCTTCGAAGCACAATGTGGAGGGAACACAATGGAATAGAAGAAAACAATGGCGATGACAACGGAAAATGAACGACGGGGGAGGAGCCAAAAAAGCGCCCCCTGGGGAGGGAGACGAACCAAATGGTGGCGATGGGGGGCGCGCACAACACAAAAGAACACAATACACCCCACTCCCTTGAAACAATGGACCAAGGACAGACACAATCCACTGACGAGGGGGGTCAAAGTTCACACTGATGGACACTGGTCAACAGCTCCAAAATATACACATGGAATTCAACAAAGGATTGTAGGGGGCGCTGCGGCACAACCATTAAAGTTAAATTGTATTAAAGTGCTAAAACTGCACTTAAGGTGGCGCTAGGGGTGAGTGTACAATGTAGCACGTATACAAGACACAGAACGTTTCTAAATTAAGGCCATAAAACCCTTACAAAGGTTAAATTTTGAAAAAGGTTCAACAAGCCTCAAGTACCTCATAGAACCTATAAGGTTTAATTTGGTACCTTTTAAGAGAGCAATAGAGAGAAAACGTCACATTAAATGCACTTATAACCGAATTTTTGTATATATATATTTAGTTTTAACAATTTTCAGCTAAAACATGTGGCTTAAAAAGCCTGATTTTGAATCCGCTTTCAGCCGTTTCGTTTACACGCTACTAAATGAATCGATTACCGATTTGTATTAGTTTATCGATCGATTAATTAAACCCCCCTATCAATGAATAAGTAAAGAAGGGGGACGCACCCTGTAATTCACCCTCCTCAAAACGGTCAAATATTTAACATGAGAAACATACAGCTGAATCGGACGTGTAAAAAACGTGTATTAAAAAAACAATATAGAAACTACATTTTGTTCAAACCAAAACTCTTCATTATTTGATAAAACAAACATTAAACAAAATGTTATTTTTAAAAATTCCTATCATTTTTGTTGTTTAATTTTGCAAATTGTTCATGTTTTTTTTTATTTTATAAAAACATGTCATAAATATATATTCCGAGAAAACACATTATAAAATGTTATTATTATTATTATTGTTGTTGTTCTTTTCAGATTTTTAGTAAATTGTTAAACATAAAACCATTATCATATACACTTCAGGAGAACAATTCGAGGTTTTTTGTGTGCAAAATTACATAAATACGATATAATAATAAATTATATTAAATAAAAATATTAGAGACAAGAAAAAACATATATATATAACGTTTTATGTTAATGTATGGATTAAAAAAACATGTTCGAACGTTTGCGCGTGAAGATGACGTCACTTTCGCTGCCGCCTCGCGCGCACTCAAATTGGAACCCACATTTCGAACGTTTGCGCGTGACGGTGAGCGTGAAGATGACGTCACTTCCGATGGCGCCTCGCGTGCACTCAAATTGGAACCCGATATCGAAAATAAAAACGTGAAAAAAGTTCGCTATGAATTCGTACCCTGTTTTTACATTATATAAAGTTCAGAATAGGGGAGAGTGGGGAGCATTGAGACACTTTTACTAAAGTTCAGAATAGGGGAGAGTGGGGAGCACTTTTACTAAAACGTGTATACATGCACAGCCCGGATACTTGCACATATTCTCCATGTCCTGAACTTTAGCCCTATGTCATGTACACAATTTGAAAACCGGATAATTGCACACAATGGATTAATGCACATATATTTTGCAAGCCCCATGTGCAACTTTGGTATGGAATTGTGACCGGATATTTGCACATTGAAATGGACCAATCCAACATAGGCCATGTATGAAATATATTCGGTACATTTTGATATAAGCGCACGCAGGGCCCATATATGGCTATAACTGTTCGCATAGTAAATATTTGCATGTCTAGACGTGTAGAGCACATGTCCATACACGTACATATGAAAAAAGTTCCCCTTTACATGGTCCTACATAACATTTATGGACAAGCAATCCATATATGGGTCCAAAAATCGCCTGAAAGAATAAATAAAGGCTTAACCCCCAATTTAAGAAAATCCTTAGCTGTACAATAAGGGTCCATTGTTTAAAAATCTACTTTTAAGGGGCATTTGAGATCGAAGGTCAAAATTAAGGGGTGAAAAAACTTGTACCTAATCATTGTGTTTCTTAAGGGCATTTAAAAACCTTAAAGAGTGACTTTATCATAAACAAAACCGAGGTGTAGTCCATAAAAATCATCGTTTTACTTAAGGACATCCTTAATGGGTCCCCTGAGCTTTAAGGATCGTTCAAAGGTCCTCTAAAACTTAAGGGCCCCTAAGGGATTGAAAAGCGAGACTCTATACCCCACGCGAAGTGACAAGAAGTATGTTGCGAAAAAATTCAAAATTTGGTCTTGGGCTTAAGGGGGGGTCTTAGGGGTAGATTAAGGTCCGTGTATCGTTTACATATAGGTGTCACTCATGGAACGAGGGCATTGAAAAGTCCCGACATGTCCAGGATCACTTTCACGCCCGAAATCTCGTGTTTGTATAGAATTAAGTTAAGGGGCATCCCCTTAAGGCGTGGAGACCCAGCTGAAATCCAATTTAGAAGGGCATTCAACGATCCAAATTGAAATTTTTTAATTTAAAAAAATGTTATCCGATAGGCAGTCGATTGTTAAGGGGGTTACGGCACGTAGAAAGAAGCCCATTGAAAAAGCCCTTAAAATCTATTACGAGGGGGTGAGTGTGAAGTTATGAGAAAAAACTTGTGTTTGTTACGCGTTTCCAAGCTATTATAAGGGGGGGGGGGAGAGAAGGGATTAAGGGGGGTCCAGGTGACAACAATATAACTAACGATTCAATTAAGGGGCACAAATACAAGGGCTTTTCACTCACCAACATGCACGTTCAAGAAATTCATTGGCCGGAAGCTGTCAAGAAATGCCATTTATGGACATCAACGCATACAGTTACTCAGATATGGGGTTTATGTCCATATATGGACATACATCCAGATATGTTTTTAATCTATCAATTCATTATAACATTGTAGTTTATTATAATTGTTAATTAAGCGTTAATATGAAATAAGAATGCGTTAATTCCTCTTTTTTTTAAAAGAACAACATTTTTCGAACGTTCGCGCGTGACGGTGAACGTGAAGATGACGTCACTTCCGCTGCCGCCTCGCGCGCACTCATAATTAGAACCCAATATCGAACGTTTGCGCGTGAAGATGACGTCACTTCCGCTGCCGCCTCGCGCGCATTCAAATTGGAACCCAACATCGAACGGTTTGCGCGTGACGGTGTGGGAGAAGATGACGTCACTTCCGCAGCCGCCTCGCGCGCACGCATACTACAACCCGATATCGAACGTTTGCGCGTGACGGTGAACGTGGAGATGACGTCACTTCCGCTGCCGCCTCGCGCGCATTCAAATTGGAACCCAATTGAGAGACGTGAAAAAAGTTCTCTATATGAATTCATATCCAGTTTTTGCATTATTTCATATAAAGTTTAGTAGAATGGAGAGTGGGGGAGCATTGAGACACGTTTTATCCCACTTCTCCTGGGGTAAAGTGAGACCCTTCATGAATTAGACAAAATTACACAAAAAAATATAGTTATAAAGCAGTAAATAACGACATTTTATATTAAATATCTCCATAGTCAATATCCAAGTATAGTTAATAATGTCACTGTCTCACCTTACCCCATGGCTCAATGCTCCCCAGTCGTCCCTATACTGTTCACAGTGCCCTGTATATATTTACTGGGAAAAATCTCCCTAAATTGGAGTAAACCTATACATAATCCTAACCTATATATTTTTCTAAGGGATTTTCCCCTCATCCCCCAAGCACCGCGAGGGGGCGTGGGAGGAGCGCATCTGCCTCTGACACTGCGTGGCGTGCGTGATGCGTACTGCACGCGTCAATCATCGGCTATTGATCGGCTCGTGTAATGAGTACATGCAACGCCACCTGGAAACAGGGAGCGCAGCGCCACCTGCACGCGAGCGCTTTAATGATAGCTCATCAAGAACATCATCGACATTTCGCTTTAAATATTTAACACCAGGGGTTTTCCCTGTTCACACGAAAGGGGGAGTGTCACGCTACGTGGTGTCAACACTCACCACCAGGTAGCGCGCATTCACACGGGGCAATTTTACTGAACTGGGCATTATTATAAGTTTCAGCACCCCCTAGTGACGTATACGGACATTAAGCTAGATATTTCCGCACTGGCAGCGCCCCCTCTTGGCGTATGAGCCTCGAGCAGGGCATTCTAGCAATAAAAACAGCGCCACCTAGTGGCGTGTGAACAGTTAACGTGACATTTTCGTGATAGCAGCGCCCCCTAGTGGAGTATGAACCTTTTTGCATTGATTGATCGTACAGACAGCGCCCCCTAGTGGAGTATGAACCTTTTTTGCATTGATTGATCGTAAAAACAGCGCCCCCAAGTGGAGTATGAACCTTTTAATATGGCATTGCTGTAATGTAAGCGCCCCCTAGTGGAGTACGAACCTTTTTGCATTGATTGATCGTAAATACAGCGCCCCCTAGTGGATTATGAACCTTTTGGCATTGATTGATCATAAAGACAGCGCCCCCTAGTGGAGTATGAACCTTTTTGCATTGATTGATCATAAAGACAGCGCCCCCTAGTGGAGTATGAACCTTTTGCATTGATTGATCATAATGACAGCGCCCCCTAGTGGAGTATGTGTTGGGATCGGACATGCACCTCCATCCTGTCTCTGGGGACCCAGCGCAAGGACGCGCTGGTCTATATCGGTCCGGTAGGGGGGAGTGCTAATGATAGCCCCTAGCCGTGTGTGTCCCCTTCTTCTAG